>JAODUO010000153.1:1210000-1267128 GCA_025642075.2 Ridgeia piscesae
AAGCCATAATATGGGACCTATACCGTTTCGGTTGCATTCTGATATTGTTTATTAGGTGCTTGGCTGGCTGCCGTCCTATCTGTAGGGCCTGACCCAGCGAGCGGTCATTCGTGATCAGTCACACATGTGTGGCATTGAATATCCCGCAAGGTTCGGTGCTGGGACCATATCTAGTCTTGATGTATCAATTGGCGATATAGATCACATGGACTTAGATTTCACCGTTCTACTGATAATGTGCAGTTGTACTGTCACGTTAACCACGACTTCGACAGTGCTTGCTGTTACTCTGCGACGTATGCATGAATGTCTAAGTATTGTAAATCATTGGATGACATCAAACATCGTGTGGACGAACATCAACGAACCACAACGGAATATCTTCCCTAGTACCAAAGGCTGCGCTTGGTGACGGCACCATGATACGCCTAGGGGATGCGTCAATGTGTACACAAAATTAGTTCTTATATAGCATTGTAGCCAATCATAATAATTGCTCAAAGCGCGGTACACATTACACCCAATGACTGTGTGTAGGCCTATACAAATATCCACCGCTAAGGTTCCCATTCATACAGCTGAATGAAATGGAGCAATATAGAATGAAAATTGTTTTACCCGGAAGCACAGGTTCTAACACGAGTTCTCTTACGTGAGAGTCCGAAGCTCTATCCACTGCACTATTACATGTGTTCGTAACCTTGGTGTAGTTATATATCATCATCTCGATTTTAAGAAGCAAGTTTCAAGCATCGTCACTGTATGTTCATTCTATCTCTGACATATCAATATCATGACTCGTTATTCCACAAATATGAAAAAGGAACGTGCTTATCTATGCCATTATTGCATTGCGGCTTGCTTACTGCAATTCATTTATGTACGACACTTCTGCTATAAACATAATTATCGCGCCGATGTAAACAATCACTAAAAGCGCGCGAAACTCAAATCCCCCAACACAACTCAAACAAAAGCGTATTTCAAATATTTTATATGACCAGAACAAACGCGAACTATATTGAAGTAGTTATAAATATAGCACATATAATCCCAAAATAAAATATACGCAAATTAGATTAAAGTAACTCGCAAGATTTGGCAAAATTAGTCGGCTCCGCAACCGGCTCATCAAAATTGCGCCAAAGTAAACAACCACTAAAGCGCGCGAAATCTAAACCCCCCAACACAACTCAAATAAAAACGTATTTCCTCACAATTTAATGTGACCAGAACAAACACAAACTACACTACATTAAATTAGTTATAAATATATGCAGTTACGCAAATTAGATGAAAAGTAACGTTGTCACGTTATTCAACAGCTTAGATATGGCTGCCAGTACCAATGAAATAAAATCAATCAATTTGTCAACACATAAAAACAATAACCTTTCCTACTAACAGTCCCTTCGTCAGACGCCTTACTCCCAATAACGTCCTGGGGCCCAATTTCGTGAAGACCTACATTTTCCTTTTGCACTGCACTAGCGTCTTGACACTCATACACGTAATATATAAAACAACAGACAATAGTCCAGCAGTACTGCAGCCTATATAATTTGGACTCGCAACTTACCGATTACTGATTCTCTTTTCATCCAGCAGTGCACAACAACGTTCCAATGATTCCTGTATGTGCTTTTGTTCATACTAGCCTCCAACAGATTCTCCTCACAATCCTTTGATGCTATTGAAACTAACTCGATCAATGGAATATTTGCCTTCTCATGCCGGTCCTTCATTTCAGTCCATCTTACAAGGCGTAGTCCAATAAGTAATAAGACTCTGACCATACTTGCCCTTTTCCTCTCGGGAGACATACAAACCAACCACGGTCCAAGGCATCAACCTGAATACCCGTGTGGCTTTTGCGAGCTCGCTGTCTCGTGGTCACCCACTGAAGAAGCTGTATGCTGTGATGAATGCAGCATATGGTACCTGCGGTCACGTCTTGAAATGTGCTGTGCTGTAGGTGCCAAACACTTAATATATCAAGCTTCACCTTCCGAAGCTTTGAAATCTTTCCAAGTTTTTACGAACCAATTGCTAATGAAAACATCAGTCTTGAATCACTCTCTCCAACCTTCAACCCACTCTTCACTAGCAGTCCCAAATCAACAGACCAACATATGTCAGAGAATCCAACAAGAAGATCCAATAATTCATCACGCTCCTCCAACAAAGCTAAATTCACCAGCTCCAGAACAAGCTCATCTGCATTAGACCTCCCATAAAAGAAAAACCGGCGTGTTATGGCCGTAAATTGTCGTAGTGTGATAAACAAACAAAACAGCCTTGAAGCATCTATAAACTATATAAAACCAGGCGTCATCTGCGGTTCTGAATCCTGGCTCAACAATAACATAGAATCCAGTGAAATATTCCCAGAAAACTACATCGCATACCGAAAAGAAAGCTACACAGCAGGAGGAGATGTTTTCTTGCTTGTGCGGAAGGACATCGTATCCTCCAACCAACCAGACTTAGATAGCGACTGTGAAATTCTGTGGGCAAAAATACAACTTAAAAAAACATGCTAATAGGTTCCTTCTACAAGCCACACCGATGCAACAAAACCATACAACAACTTAACAAATCCCTAATAACGATATCAAGAAATTCAAAACAAAAACAAATAATCCTCTGCGGAGACATCAACTGCCCCGACATACCATGGGAAATAGGAAACGTAAACACCTGTAGTCCAGACCGATCCACTGAGCAATCCCTCATTGACGTAACCGAAAATGCCCAACTGACGCAAGCCCAAAATAGTTCCACTAGAGAAAGCAAGTTGTTAGACCTAGTCTTCACTACAAATCCTACAATAGTATAACACTCTGTATCTGTACGAGGGATATCCGACCACGACATTATTGTCACAGATTTCGACGTAAAAATCCAATACCAAAACAAACAATGCAGACAAATCTACCAGTTTGCTCGCGCTGACTGTGAAAGCCTTAATGATGACTTTAACACCTTGTCAAATAAAACAAAACCCAATACATGCATGCACCGAATCACTGTGGTCAACCTTCAAGAATACGCTAACAGAATCTTTTAACAAACATATCCCATCAAAACTGAGCTCCTGCCGATGCAACCTCCCATGGTTAAATGGGAAGCTACATCGACTACTAAAGCGAAAGAGCAGACTCTATAAGAAAGCCAGGGAAACAAACAACTGGACAAACTACAAATTCATCCATGTAGGAGAAGTATGCCTAAAGTCGAATGGGAATACATCAATAATACCATAACCCGAGGATTCCAGACAAACAACTTAAAACCCCTATGGAAGTACATTAAAAACAGAAAACAAGACAACATTGGAGTAGCCCCCCCCCGGAAAAAAGAATGGTTCACTGGTGTGTGGCAGCAAGGAGAAGGCTGAGATCCTCTTGGACCAATTCCAGAGTGTCTTCACCAGATGGTGGATCTGCTCCCCCACACCTTGACCCTCCACAACACCCAATTATAAGTGATATTAACATTAACACAGCCGGAGTATGCAAGTTACTCAAAGCCATCAATCCCCACAAAGCACGTGGGCCTGACCAAATCCCCAATGTCATTTTGAAGAACTGTGCTGACACCCTAGCCCCAGCACTCAGGGACATCTTCCAACGGTCATTGGACACAGCCGTCTTACCCTCAAACTGGCGCACTGCAAACGTGTCGGCCATCTTCCAAAAAGGAGAAAAACACCTGCCAGAACACTATCGTCCCATCTCGCTTACTGTTCCATGTAAAATCCTTGAACACATCCTCTACCGCCACATTATTACTTACCTTGAAGAACACAACATCCTAGCATACCTTAACCACGGCTTCAGAGCAGGCTTCTAATGTGAAACACAACTTCTAACCACCATGCATGACCTTTTCTCTTCCTTCGACACCGGAATCCAGACAGACATGGCAGTGTTAGATTTTAGCAACGCATTTGACACCGTTCCCCACTCAAAACTACAAAAAAATATCCCATTATGGAATTGGAGGCACAATACTTGAATGGCTAAACAAATTCCTGACTGGAAGAACAATGAAAGTCGTACTCGACGGTAAAATGTCAAGAGAAATACCCGTTGATTCTGGCGTCCCACAATGCACAGTCCTAGGCCCTTTGCTCTTCCTGTGTCACATAAATGACTTTCCAACGTCTGCCAAATATCACGTCCGCCTGTTTGCAGACGATTGCCTATTATACAGGAAAATACAGACATTCAATGACTTAACGCAACTTGGGAAGTGGGCAAATACCTGGGGGATGAATTTTAATATAAACAAATGTCACATCCTAAGCATAACAACACAAAACATAATTCTTCTACAGCCTAAATAATGAAACTGCAATATGTAACCACCAACCTCTACCTTAACATCACCATATCTAATGACATAAAGTGGCACCCACACATTTCTACAATAACCAAAAAAGCAAATAGCACACTTGGTTTCCTAAGACGAAATATACGCAGATGTCCAGTTAACAGGAAACGGACGGTATGCATTGCCCTTGTGCGCGCTATCTTAGAATACGGAGCCATAGTGTGGGACCCATACCATCGGGGGGGGGGGGGATATAGACAAATTAAAAACAAATCCAACACCGTGCAGCTCGCTTCAACACTGGAGACTACCGCTCTAGACACCCAGGATATGTCACAACCATGCTCACCAACCTTAACCTAGGCACATTAGACAATAGATGACGCGACCAAAGACTAACATTTATGTACCGAACTGTTAGAGGATCTCTCCCAGCCCTCCCCACTGAGACATTCTTCCGGCCATAAAAAACAAACAAAAGACATATTCAGGCTAAGCACTTCCTAGACCATGCATCCTCACATTTTTTCCAACAACACCAACACAAAGTACCTACAGGTTACACTGAACAATTTAAGAATTATTATTTTTGTAAAAACAATAGTTGACTGGAACCAACTTAACGAGTCGCAGGTCCAGGCTGAAACCATAACTGATTTCAGCCGCCTGATCCGCGGCTCAAACACTCAGTAACATGCGCACACATCCCCCGTCGTATGTAATAGCCAATATTGGCTCCTTACTACGTATCCCATTCAGATTGTTCTACACGTTTTTTTCGTGGGATAGTTTAGTTTCCGCATTAATTACTTTTATTGATATTAACCTATTTTATACATTTATTTATTTACTATGCGTACATACATGCATACATGCATGCGTACATACACATACATGCATACATACAGACACACATACATACACACATACGGTTATTTTTACATCTTTTTGTAGCTAATGTTATTGTTTAGTACAGTTGCCTTGCTCTGTTATACTATTATTATTTTATATTTTAGAACCGTTCCAATGGATGTTAGTATTATTTTAATTAATACATGACTATAATAGTGTGTGGTTATTATTCTAGATACACATGTTATAATCCTTGTATGTTCAATACTGTTTTTAATTTATAAAATGCTAGTTTATTTGGCTATTGTTGTTGCATGTATATGGATTATTCTTGCTCTAAACCGCAACGAATAATTCACCTGATGCTAAATGAAAGAAAGTATTGCTCTCTTGTTTCTGCAGCCAAACACCTTCCAACTGGTCATTGCCTACGACCCACTGCGGTACCAGACCTTCATGATGTATGTGTACAAGAAGATGGGCTGGGACAACGAGTATCTGATACGACCGAGCTCGCTAGGGTATATTTCATCCAAATTCGAAGTGAATTTCTTGCAGTTGGCGCCTTCAAATAAGTCAAACGCATACAATCTTCACAAAAAGAACGGCAACACTGGTAAGCTAACAAGCTAACACACCTATGTACATAACAGTACTATGTTAACATGCATGATTTAATTGGAAAACATCCCATGTTGACATAATAAAATGCCACATTTTGTATGTTACAGGCAGAAATGGTCACTACTTGTTCACTGTTGCAACTGGAAGCCAGGAGGTTAACTACGACCAGATGTGTTACAACTGGATGAGAAATGAGTTGGATCGGATATCGACCGTGCGGTCGTACTGGCGCCGCACACTGACCTGCCCGTGTGACCTGCGTCTTGCAAAGGCTGACGGTCGCTGGAAGTTTGACCGAAAGCAATTAAAACTAACAGGTGGTCAGAGGCAGTGCATCTATGAACGAATGCCGCGTGGATTCTCAACACAGGTACGGACAACTATACCTGATCTTAATGTAATGTTGATAGTTAGCAGGGAGAACGTTTTCATAAGTTCACATTATGGTACAATACCAAATGCTCTCATCAATGTTTTATTAAGGGATAACGCAAATGATTTCATTTAAATGATATAGCTACACCATTTGTCAGCAAGGGTCCTCCACTTTCTCCTGTCAGCAGCCTGCTTTGCAGCCTGACCCCAGCTTAAATGTAGTTGTTTTACTTATATTTGTGTAGTCTTTCTCTGTATCATTTTAGGTCGTCCACGTTTGTTTCCCTACAGGTGTCCATCTAAGTGTTGATTTGAGGTAGCTGTCATTTGTTTTTCCTAAAACATGGCCAATCCATTGCCATCTTCTTGTGGCGAGGATGTTTTTCATAGCATCTTGTCCGGAAGTTCTGCAGAGTTGCTTGTTTGAAATTGTTTGTGTCAGAATATTTCGAAGACGTTTTGTGTGCTTTTGCTTTCCGTCATACGCCAGCATTCTGAGCCATTTATAAGAGTGGCGAGGAGAGTGCTTTAACATAACAACAGTTTTATTCTTCTGGAATACACTGTTGATCAGCAGACATATTTCAGTCGGACGAAATCACATATGGCCTTGATAATACGATTCTTGATCGAATATATATATATATATATATATATATATATATATATATATATATATATATATATATATATATATATATATATATGGTGGAATTCAATAAGTCCGTAGTATCGTCCAGAAACTGTCTCTATGGAAGATATCAAAGGCTTTTTAAAAGTGGTATCTATAACCTCTTCCTTTTCGGAACCCAACCTATCCCTTTCTTAGCACTTTGTCTACTGGCCCTGCAACAGTCGTTGGGAATTATCACTTTCGTCCATACTGTGACAAATAAGGGTAGAAGAAGATTGGATGCTAGTTATGGGTCGGTTTGAATGGTGCCTTTCCATTCTTCAGGTCCTTGATAGATGCAACAATATCTTCCTTAGTGTTTGGCTTTACGTTGATATCTAGGTCTTCAGGATATATATTGTTATTGCATATTAATTATTAAAAGTGGACTTTGCACATTCTATGAGTTAGAAGAAAACAATAAAACATCTATCAATACAATTCACCGACCACAAACGGGATGATGTCAGGTGGTCACACCGACACAATGCCACTATTTGTCTTGCTCAGTTCACGGGAACAAGTTCCACAATATGATTGAAACCGACTGGAATCCATCATCAGCAACTATTTTAAACAAACAATAACATTGCATACCGCTGATTAGTGACAGAATCTGTAACACAAATATTCAGCTAACTGGACGATCCGTCGGTCGGGCAATAATTCTATATTTGCGCCTAATCCTCGATAAACAAGTTGACGCCGGTTTAGTTTCCGGCCAATGCTTACATAATTGCTTCGTTTCCAGGAATGTTGCTACACGTCATCAGGGTCTCTCATCAGTACTTTTGATGGCCGAGGAGGTCAACTCTTCCTCTACCATCCTCGCTGGAAGAAGCTCCATGAGAGGTCTGACGTCACACCAAAGAAGTGGTGTTGTCAACTTTCTGACAACTGCCTATATTTCTACCGGGTCAGACCACTGGACAGATGCTTGGGCTACACGCCTCTGACTATAGGTATACAATGCAGCAATGTCAATTGTATTGAATCTTGATATTTATTATAAAAACCAGCATTGCTACATGCATGCATGCATCAATGAATCCATAAATGCATGCATAATTCATAATATATATATATATATATATATATATATATATATATATATATATATATATATACATGCTTAACAATGAGATAACATTATAATATCTAAACAATACCATCTAGCTAATACATATGAGGTCACCGAATATACCGCCTTCGATGTTCACTTTACAAGTCACCAAATGATACGGTCTTCATGTTGGTTACCGACATGACAATATTATGTACACAGCTTCAGCTCAAAACGGTATAATAGTATAACTTATGTTGGTAAGACATATAAGAGCACTATTTGTCTAAACCAGAACCATAAGGGTATTTTATTAGAATTCAGTGATATTGGATGTTAGGCGCATATTGTTATCTTGTTCATTATCACGATCAAAGAATCCGCCATTCGTTGATACTTTATGTTCACTCTAGCTCTGACGGAGATTGTTTTAAATACACTTATTCATGTTGTAAAATTGATCAGTTACAGCATTGATTATGTTAAGATCTACAAGATCTACAAGTATATATATATATATATATATATATATTTCTATAATTCCAACTCGTCTGTATAAAAGCCTATCCGGATTTCTAGGTTAGGTGGTGCGTCATGTATTTACTTTTAATTTTGACATTTGTTTGACTGATACAGGTTGGTTCTTCGGTGACCCCCATATCCGGACGCTGGACGGCTTCCAGTACACCTTCAACGGCCTGGGCGAGTACACACTCATAGAGACGACATACGGCAACTTCACACTGCAGGGCCGCACCGCGAAAGCCATTGACAAGAATGGTGCAGAAAGAGACGCGACCATCTTCAGTGCTTTTGCTGCTAAAGACGATGACTCGGACACTATTCACGTTGGGATGACGGCAGACAAGGATGGCGAGTAACCATTTCGTTATCTCTGTGAAGCATTCGTAGACTTGCACCGTGTTCTAAATTAGATTTGTGAGTAGTTACATAATTTAGGTAACTAAATCATCAATTGGCAAACCACGAATTTGATTTTGGTATGTAATGTTCTTTACACATACACTTGCGCACACACGCAAGCACGCATACAGGCGCAAACACACGCACACGCACACGCACACGCACACGCACACGCACACGCACACACACAAGCACGCATACAGACAGGCGCACACACACGCACCCGAACTCACATGCACGAGCGCACTGATACGTACAATGCGTAATCATGGCAGTATGCAATTTGTGGCACAAAACTTATTTGTGTGTTTGAAATAGCCTAGATGATGTCGTTGGTTTATCGTCTTCGAGTTATTTTGCATATGACAGATTGCTTATACCTATCAGACGCACCTAATGTTTATTACACTAAGTTTGATATTCGTGCTATGGAGACAGAGACGCCCACTAAGTCCCTGTTACTTATACCTGTGATGTAGGTCTTGTGGTCTTCCTGAATAACGAGGACATGACTGGCTGGTTCAACTCATCAAATGTGAACGACGACAGAGACTTCACGAGTATACTTATCACAAAGACGAATAACACCCAACTCCAAGTAACATTTAAAACTGGTATGAACGTATATTAAACATGACCCCATATTATTGGCGTACGTAGGTGTACGTATTATGGATAATATTTATGGAGACATTTACGTAGTTAGCAAGAATGTACAATGGAATCATAACTCAATACATATATATATATATATATATATATATATATATATATATATATATATATATATATATATATACACACATACATCACTGCTCAGATTGGAAGCAAGTCGCTTAGCTTTAAGAGATTCAGCATTTTTTTCACAAAGTCTTTTATTGCGTTTAAACTGGGCACGTTTAATTTTCATTAAATCATACAAAGGACCGTGTCTGGGGCTCCCAGCAGAAAGATTCTCTAGATATATATATATATATACAATATATATATATATATATATATATATATATATATATATATAAATATATATTAATATATTTATTTAAATAAAAAAAATAATTTAAAAATTATTGGGGTCTTTTAAATCTCCATAATGATCCATTTCCTTACACTACCAAATATAAATGTCTTGGTCATTATAATCAACAACAACCTTATTGATGATGACGACATTGCCAGACAAAAAGATGCCTTTATGCATAAGCTAATATTTTAACTCGAAAATTTGTCTTTGTAGTACTTCCACCAAACTTACTTTATTTCAAGCGTACTTGTACTCCAATGTACACTTTTAGTCTTAAAGTGTAAATTCAAACATGTGAGCTTGAAAAGCTTAACCATCACATACAATAATAGTCGCAGAATTTTACTTTGCTTACCATCAAGATGTAGTGCAAGTTTTATGTTTGCCAGCAACTATATTAAATATTTCAATGAACGCATTCGCTCATCCATATTTAGTCTTTTGTGCCGTCTTCATCAGTTTTAGAAGTTATATATTCACATGTTCACAATTGTACACATGATATTTGTATTGTATATTTTACCCTTTTTATTATTATTATTTTTATCACTCATTCAATTTGTTTCATGACCTATTTTGTTATGTGCATTACCCACTTACCTATTCTTTTAATTGTACCCCATAATTGTTTTAATTGTATTTTATGGATGGTACGTTTTTTATTGTTTTTATTGTATGTTATGTATATATTTGGACTTTGTTGTAAATATATATTATTATTATATATATATATATAATATATATATATATATATATATATATATAAAATATATATATATATATATATATATATATATATATATATATCATATACATTAAAATTATCAAATAAATGAGCCATAATTGAGATATTATATACTAGTTACTACAGACTGGTTTGGGAAGGACGTTGAACAATGTGGATTACGACATTTGTCCCTGCTATCAAAGCAAATGTAAATATTATTTATATGCGTTGTAGGTTTCTCCCTGACAATAGGCGTTAGTGCAGAGCAACTCGACATCACTGTCGGAGCTCCAGATGCATTCAAGAATCAAACCAAAGGTTTGATGGGTGTCTTCAATGGAGATGCGACTGATGACCTCCTGCCACCAGGGGAGAATGCACGGCCACTGTCAAACAGCTCGTCAGAGAAAACAATATTCACTGACTTCGGCGAACTATGTAAGTGAAGTAAAAATTAATAAGATGTTATAACGATTACCATATATGCACGGTGATTGCTCAAATATTATTAAAACTATTGAAGTCCTAAAACATTAACTAATATAGAGATGTTAACTGTCATAGCTTAGTACACATACAAGGAACAATAAATTTCGGTGGTTGGCAAATCGATACTTTTTATACTGTACACAAATTCATTGAGTTCAGTTATTTGAGCATCATCATTATGCAGGTGATACTAACATTTATATATCATTATCTATTCCAGATACAAATAGTTCCTTACAACAACTTATAATAAATTGTATTTATGGTATTTAGGATTTTTGTTTATTGGATGACTGAGACTAGATTGAAACATAGTTTCTTATTATTGGCATACAGAAGCAGCGTGACAAGTTAAGATTTGTTTCCTTGCTTGAACAGCATGTTATGCCAGCAGTTTCAATTCCGAATGTTTGATGACTATGCTAATTTAATTTTTGATGATATATTTAATATCAGAGACCACATTTCTCAATTGTGTCGAACATGTTATTATCACATTCCTGGTTTGCGGCGTATTCGTCGATATTTTCCTCCTTCTATTGCAAAAAAACTATTGCAACTGCGCTAGTCACTGGTAGATTAGATTATTGTAATTCGCTTTTCATGATATTGCCATGAAGGATATTACAACATTTTCGCCGTACTATAAATATATACCTATGCAACCTTAGCTCCCAGCCGTGTCAATCAATCTGATGACCACTGTACTTGTTTATTGACTCTGAAATCGATTAACCCTTTTATATTGATACGCCTCTGACATTAGGTTCTAAGATTAAGGCTCTGTAGGAGTTACCTAATAATAATACTTATTATTTTTGGTTTTATTATATATATATATATATATATATATATATATATATATATATATATATAAAATACATACACCGTCTCACCCTACCCTCTTCCCTACCTACCCAGCTCTGTAGCTCACAAGAAACTCCAACAGTTGTTACGACTTGTCCTTTATTTCTCAGCCAGAAATGGAAGGGTTATACTTTTTAAAGACACCGTCATCTAATCATTCGCTCTAAACATTTCCATAAACAATGTAGATATCCTTGAAAGATATGGCATTGTAATTATCAAAATTGCATTATGATATTATTTTGCCATTGATTGATTTATAAGATACACATTTCCTTCTTTAAATTGTTTAGATATCGTGGTTATTCTACCAACAAACCAATCAAGTGTAAGCAGTCGCTGAGTATGTTACGTTCGCACCTAAACTATAGAAAAATTAGCCTTATAAAAATAACACAGATGTTTTAGTGTCTTATCTGATAGTCATACATATACTCTGCATAATATGCATTTTCCTTAGCCACACAATTATAACAGTATACAATAAATATGAGACTATCACGTAATTGGCAACACTTATGAATGACAAACATAAACATTGTATTTCTTATTGATATTCCAGTGCGTAGGTGTCAATTGTGTCATCCTTGTTCACTTTATTTTCCCACCGTTATTGTCGTACATATCACAATTATTGTATTTTCTTCATCTCATGCCAGGGAGGATCCAGGGTGACGTTGATTCACTGTTCCACTACGCACCTGGCGAGAGTTACTCGACATTCGCACGGACCGGTTTTAAGCCTTTGTTCATTGAAGACGTTCTTAAGAACATGACAGCTGCGAAAAGCGCAGAAGCTACTAAGACGTGCGGGGACAACAAAGAGTGTCTCTTTGACTTCGCTGTGACAGGTAATCTGATTCTATAGTCAACGTGGCGTGAATCAACTTGTCCAGTCATAAATAACTTGAAATTATTACTGATACATCCTCACTTTCAATGACGACGCACAATACCCCTAAAACAATTCAGCAGCACTTATATTTAATTCACAAACATAGTAAGCTGACCGTTGATGACAGAATTATGAAATATCGTACAAATGTAACTTTAGCCGTGTCTTAGCGTTTTTTAGTCTGTTCCGGTGGACTATCAGTCACAAAACATCCAAACAACGCAATGTCATAAATATGGAGTCAAACCTAGCATGATATATGACACCATACATGAATTTGCCTGTCATGCCTGGCAAGAAGAGAAAGTTCAAAATAGTTTGACTTTGACATGCTTGATTAATTATGTAGTTTACTATAGCAATTAATGAAATAAGTTGAGATAATTATGTACCTTTATATTAGCTATATGGTTATATTTATTCTGATGTGTGTTAGTATTATTTAATACTAACCCTCACTTGTTGTGAATGTCGAACGCACACACATAATTGCCTTCAGGATACATTATATTTATTTATCTAGCTAAACTTATCTATCTTATATTAATATGTGTCCAGTTACAAGTGGGCACGACGATTCACTCCCCGACTAAGTGTTCCAAATGCTACCAAGGAAATGATACGGATATGGATCTGACACGCAGTCAAACCTAGGCAGAGATCCATGTAACTGCAGCGTCACTATCAAACAAATACCATTGGTTAAAAGTACGTACAGCGTAGGATGGCTTTATGGAAATTGTGTTGGGGACTTGAATTAAGAAAGTTTGGGCACTCCTGGTATAATTAACTATGCTTGTCTTGTAGCAATCACCAACTTTCCCAGGTAAATTGTCTATAAATACATATGCTACTTTCAGACAAAGCGGAAGCTGCAGCTGCAACTTTGGAGACAAATGCCAAGAACACTAAGGTTGCTGAGACGTTATGTAAGTTAGACACATTATGTATTGATGATGTACTGTTATTTTCACTTTCAACATTGCTGATATACCAAAATATTTCCCAAAGCCTCCCCGTTCCCCGGCAGTGCATTTATTCAATCTATTAACTATTAGACGTAGGCATGTTAACACGAATATCTAATCAATACAGCAGCATTAGAATCAACCATGTAAAGTACATGTTTGTTTAAAATACGTTGTATATGGAGCACGGTAAGATACGGTTATATCATCGGACTCTCAGCAGACGTATTCCGTGTTCGAATTTTCTCGCCGCCATTCTAAACAGTTTCTGCAAATATTTGGCTACATACAGTGGTGGCTGTCAGTGTAGGAATATAAATTGTGCAATAATTACACAGTGGCTGAATGCTTAAACAATCAAAATGGTGTTTGATTGTTTAAGCATTCGTTTGTATAGCTGTGCCAGGGAGTACATTGTGAGACTGTATTAGTAGTTCTAACGGCATTATGCCGCGCTATATAAGAACGTACGTTTATTTCACATTATTTTTAATTATGTAGTATGATTAATGTACTATTTCATCTGCCTCACTGAATACACTCCACTAATATACTGTTTGTTTCCAAACAATAGCCAATGCCAGTCCAAATATCACCGTTGAGGCGGTGCTCAATGCTACACTGGGCGTGGAGAGCAATTTGACAGTGAGCGCATTCGATCCAGACGGAGACGACGTGACAGTCGCAATGGATTCAGGCCCACGTGGTGCCACGTTTGACGGTGATGTCTTCAAATGGACTCCTACCAACATGGAATCTGTGAACATTTCGTATGTGTTTTGGTATTTTTATTCGCATAATAAATTACACTGCAATGTCACCGATATTCGTTGTTATAAAAAAACAATATCCGTCACATGGAGTTTGGAGGACTATTGTCTCAGTGATAATAACAAAATAACATAACACAATAATTATAGCTAAATTTGATTTGTATTTGATTTAAATAGACCTGATATATTTCTTCACAAAACAGTGGCTCAAGCAGACGATTGTGATTATTTTGTAAATGTGTTTATGAGTTGATTCTGATCATTTTATTATTTATTTAAGTTACACTTATTATAGCAAAAAGTCGTATTATACATCGTTCAATAAAAAAACACTACGTTGCCTGTGGTGTACATAATTTACATAAACCACTCACACAGTAATGATATACAGTTAAAGCGTAGGGTTTTCTGACATTTCAGTGGGTAATTAGTGCGTCTTAAGTACATTTCCAATATATCGTTCTCCTTATCAAGTGGTAATGAAGTGAGGTATTGTATACATTGATGTCACAGTACCTTTTGTAAATATCCACTTTCAGGTTCTCCGCCTCAGATGGCAAGGGAGGTGTCGCGTCCGTTGATGTCATGGTGAACTTATGCGACTGCTCTGTACACGGAGAATGTCAGTTTGATCAACTTGCGGACGGCTACGAACTGAAACAATCATTCAGGGTTGTTCAGTGTAGTTGCAACAAAGGATGGGAAGGTGAGAAACGTATGGATTGCGCTACGCAACAGCATTGTTATAGCCACTGTGATAATGTGTGTATGTATGCACGTGCATGTATGTATGTATGTATGTATGTATGTATGTATGTATGTATGTATGTATGTATGTATGTATGTATGCATGCATGTATGTATGTATGTATGTATGTATGCATGCATATATATATATATATATATATATATATATATGTATATATATATATATATATTTGTCATGCCACTTCTCGTAGGCGACTACTGTGAAGCCGACTTTGACGGGTGTCAGGACAACCCTTGTACCGAGGGCACAAACTGCACGGACCTGACAGCAGCAGACGAAGTGTCGACGGGCCGACAGTACAACTGCAGCAAGTGTCCTCCAGGAACGAAGAAAGATGATGACGCATGTTATCGTAAGTATAGCAGATGTAATCGTTGCATGTTGTTTCAGTATCTGTTGGTGTCATTACTCAGTTTATTGTTACAGACAATATCTGTCGTGACAGATATTGTCTTTCCGATTAAAGAAGAATACATAGCGTTTTTATTGGATTGTTTAAACAATAGCAATGACTTTTTCATAAACTTAAAACTCAACTATTATAAATACACGTAATATTGCATATATTATACGAAGGATTGGCGGTATAAATTTCAAAAGCATGCGCTTAATATAATATTTCAGGAGGAGTCGGCTATACATATCTATGACGAATACTGCACATTTTTTCTGTAAAGCATTTAGTTCAAAGCTACGTAGATTCCGCCACACACATATACACTGACGACTCGGCTACCCTGGTGTAATTGTCACTCGTGACTGCGGCACTTGAGGCATGTTTTGTAATGAAGCCGTCGCCAAAGCAAGACTACCAACTTCGGCAGAAGTCTTTTCACGAGCATGCAGCAGTCCAACCATAACCTGCACCATCTCCTGCCTTCCCCAGAACACCTAATTACGCAATCCATAATGCACGTTTTTACAATTGTCTTCGATGCAGGAATAAACGTTTTAAGAACTATTGTGTACAATTGGCAGCAACCGGACATTCCTATCCACATACGAATCTTACTTGCAATGGACTGTGAATCTTTTTTGCTATTTATTCAGTTGATCTATTTTACACTATTTTGATTTATATTTGTAATAATTTACATCGCTAAAAGTGTTATACTTTTTTATCTGGCACTTTAATTAGTAAAATAAAAAGGTATGTTCTTATACAGCGCAGTGCATGGCAGGCCTGTTCTATCAGACACCATCTAACATTTAACTTGCTCAGCGCAGGATTTGAACCCGGGTCCTCTTAGTCGAGAGTCCGAAGGTCTACCCCTGAGCCAATGTGCTCTGCGCCATAATTTTATATATTCAGATTATGGGCTATTTACAGTTTTTTATCCTCCGTTATTTTTACGGTTCGTTTTACAATTTTACCAGATATACTAAATATTGACAATTTAGTATATCATTATTTGTAGTTAGAATTTCATATATCGTTTTTAATATACATTAATCCGTTGATTTACCAGTTATAAGGCTCTTATTATATCTTTTAGCTGCTATGGCTGCCACAGAGAATACACTTTATTATTATTTATTATTTCTATTTATGTATTATTATTATAAAAAAAACTCTAACACTCAGCTTTGATGTTGACATATTCATGTGTTGTGTGTTAACTGACTCTACGATACTTTTTCTGCAGCGATTAACGAGTGCGACCCTACGGATCCACAACACGATTGTGAACAGATTTGTGTGAAACAAAAGATCGGTTTCACGTGTGCGTGTGAAGACGGATACCGACTGAAAGGGAATAAGAACTGTAGTGGTAAGGAGTATACAATAGTACACCTATTATACTTGTATGTAGTAACAGTCTGCAAAACAGTGCAAATGTATTCAGCACAAAATGGGATGACTAACCATTATCACCGTCACGAGAAAAAGCCAATTGTGTATTTCATCCTCAAAAACGTGAATAAATACTTGCAGATTTAAGACACCAGAACAGTCTCTCAAGACCTTCGAATAGCATAAGTTTAACAGCATCCTTTCTGCCAGTCGTGTGAATATGCTAATTACGTAATTGCCATTAATACTGTCTCTCCACTAAAGAGCTCTAACAGTAACTATTGGCTCATTAAATATACGACAGTATCAGAAAATTTGTTAGTTGAGCGTGTGCGTGTGCGTGTGCGTGTGCGTGTGCGTGTGCGTCGTGCGTGTGCGTGTGCGTGTGCGTGTGCGTGTGCGAGTGCGAGTGCGTGTGCGTGTGCGTTTGTGTAGTGTGTACCAGCTGAGTGCCCCTCGGATGCTTTGGAAAAACAAAACCAAGCTGGTACCTTTTGAAAATTGCCATCTCCGAGGTAATAATAAAATAAAATAAATATACTCGCACTTAAAACAGGGAGCACATCGACAATCTCGCTTCTGAAAAATAGGCAGTCTGCAGCGCTAAGAAAATCCAGTTACATTGTGTCTGTCCAACCATCCGCTAGATCACAAGCAATATTTTAGTCAGACACATGCAAATCTGAAGGAGATGTGCGTCCTGCAAAAAGATAAATAAACATACAAAGAAACAGCTTGTAAGTGTGTGTGTGTGTATGTGTGTGTGTGTGTGTGTGTGTGTGTATGTGTGTGTATGTATGTATGTATGTATGTGTGTATGTGTGTATGTATGTATGTATGTGTGTGTGTGTGTATGTGTGTGTGTGTGTGTGTGTGTGTGTGTGTGTGTGTGTGTGTATGTGTTGTTGTTGTTGGGGGTGTGGTGTGGTGATGGTGTGTGTGTGTGTGTGTGGGATGGTGGGTGGGTAGTGATGTGATGCTGTGTGTGTATGTGTGTGTTTGTGTTGTATACATGTGTGTGTGTGTATGTGTATGTATATGTGTATGTATACATATACATATACATATACATATACATATACATACACATATACATATACACATACACATACACATACACATACACATACACATACACATACACATACACATACACGTACGTACGTACGTACGTACGTACGTACGTACATACATACACCATATATCCGCCAAGTTGGCGTCGTACCACTAGGCCTATATGTTGTAATGTTTACTACAGTGCATTTCTCTTTATGTCACAGAAATAGACGAGTGCGCTGAAGGTACGGCAGGGTGTGATCACCAGTGCACGAACATAGATGGCGGCTTCAATTGTTCGTGCTTTGAAGGATATACTCTCAACGAAGATCTTCGTACATGTACAACAGGTATGTCTATTATTAACATGTTCATAGGCATTACCACACAGCCTGTCTCTCAGCTGTGTGAACGCAAGATAACAATAAGCTTCTGTACCTGCTTAACAAAGGTTGACATTCTGCCATCTCAATGGCGACAACGATGTTCAACATTCACAAATATAAGTTCAATAACAGTTCCCATCCCCAGGTGATATGCCACCTAGGGTATCAGCTGCTACATCTAGCACTATGTTTAACTATGTTTACTACTTTTTGCTAAGCAACACATTATATGAGGTTGCTCTAGACCAGTCGGTCTACTTACTGCATTGCATTGCATTGCATTGCATTGCATTGCATTGCATTGCATTGCATTGCATTGCATTGCATTGCATTGCATTGCATTGCATTGCATGTGCATGGTGCATGTGCATGGCATGTGCATGCACCGCATGTGCACCGCATGGCGGCACCGCACCGCAGCCGCGCCGCGCCAGTGGTACGACCTGCAGCTGTCGATTTGGTGGGCAGCTCTCCATACACGATGTCTTGTTGGTATTATCCATCTTCCATCCGATGTCAACACTGGACCTGCGGCGGTGGTGAGCACAGTAATGTGCTCATAGCCTTGGCAAGTTAGAGAGCCCCGGTGTTTGGGACTCGGTTCATCCAGGAGATACCGAGTATACGCCCCAGGCAGGGCATAAGGAATGCGTTCCGTTGATTCCCGTGAATGGAGCACGGTGTCCAGAAGTCACTGCCACATAGAAGTGTACTAAATCACTGTACGCTCTCACCTTTGTGTAGACCGACAATGTAAGCCAGTTTAGTGTTGAGGCGACTCTCCCAATAAATTTACCTGCTGATTTCTGTAATTAATGAGAGTTGTGAGCAATGGTGGAGCCAAGGTAGTTGAAGAGGTAGACAACCACTGGCTCTAGCTCATAGCTGTTTTGGTGATGGTTGGAGAGAGCCCACATCCTGTGCATCAACATGTGTTCACTACAGTTGGATACAAAAGTGTGTATAGGGGTTCTGATGTGGTGCCCTTGCTGCACTTAATATTTTTCTTCTACAGTCGTTGCCCATAGCATAACACATGATGGCATTCTCTCTGGAACACAACCCACATTAGGAATAACAGCTCACGGATATGCACAGATACGTGGGAAATGATAGAGAACACATATTTTGAAACACTGATGATGATAATGAATTCTGTAGTCGTGATGATGATTATCCTAGTTCAAAGGACAAATGTCCGTCTGTGTGTGTCCAGAAAACAGTCGTTTCTGTAGCAATGACTAAGTAACCAATTACAAATATAACACTCAAAACACGTATGTATATATGTATGTGCACACGCGCTCGCTTGCGATTGGTGTGTGAGTACGTGTGTATGCGTGTGTTTATATCTTATATTGTGCCATTGGAATATTACTTGCATGCATTAAGCTTTCAGAGGACATAATGTGTTATCATGTACACAGATGCAAACAGCGACACGGCAGAGGAATGTAGGAAGTTGAACTGTGCCCACGGATGTAAACAGAATGGTGGCGCCTACGAGTGTTTCTGTCGAGCAGGCTACCGCTTAGAAAACGATTCCAAAAGCTGTTCAGGTATTACAAATGCGACTCGTGTATATAACCTGAAATTATAAGTTTCACAATAGTGGTAATTCTGACAAATTAGGAAGCCTTATATTTAATGTAGGCTTTGATATATCACCTGATTTAATATTAGGATAAGGCTTTGTAAGGCGGCTTCCGTCTAAGACGTCCCTTATATTTCGATTTTCGGGAGGTGGCAGTTTCCCGATCAGATGCCAAGACATCAGTTTTACTCCTCACAAATTAATTCAAAAGCCATCTTGAAATGTATATATTAAATTCAGTTAATGTTTTTTTTTTAAATACAATTGATTACAGCATGAATTCGCTAAAAGGTTTCGTTGAATATACGCAATTTCATCCAAGTTTGGTCATAGAGTATGATGCAAAGATGGGGATAAAAGGGCCGCTTCAGTACCTTTTCGTATATCGTATAACAAACAAATTTAATATGCACTTTTGTATGTATTAATGAAATTAATTATGTTTTAAGTCGTATTTGAATATCTGAAACATACGGTGACACTATTTGCGCAAGACAAATCATGCATATAAAATATTTATATAATAAAACCAGCTGAGTTACCTAACGATTCACCCGAACTAACACCTTTGAAAATTGCATTGTTTCTCGATGGCTCAGAAAGAAACACATGTAGATCGCGTGCTCATACGCGCGATATAACAACACTATTTAAACGAAACCAATATATATATATATATATATATATATATATATATTATATATATATATATATATATATATATATAGTGGAGTCATCAGCCGAATGTTGTGTTATTTTGCCATTCTCACATGATCCGGACAGTGGCGTAGTCAGAGGGGGGCCTAATATATATTATATTATATTATATTATAATGTATATAGAGTTTGTTTCGTTGCGGATGGCCCCCTCCAATGCAAAATCCTGGCTACGCCACTGGATCCGGTCCCCAACAATTCGAAGGCGCTATAATGTAGTATTTTGCTTACGGGCGCAGCTGCCACAGCAGAAACCTCCGCTGTTAGTTGTTTTCGGTTCCTACCCATCAAACCTATCTAGACGGTTGGAACTATTATGTAGATAAGTTATTATTTACAAATTGTTTGCGTATTGTGGTGACTTTCACGTTCAACACGCTTACGGACAACGACTTGCCCGACAAGCTGTGTGAGGTCTCGCTAAGTATCGCTCAAAACTAACAGGAAAAGAAAATTCACTTGCGTGCCCTATTAGCCAACATGTATATAACGTAATCGGTTTGTCCAGATACATGCATATTCGGTAACAATAGCCGTACGCTATTACTATTCTGTAGCAAAGACGCGATAGCTACTTTATGCCTGACCTATATTTTCCAGACGTGGACGAGTGTTTGACTAACAATGGCGGCTGTGAGCACAACTGCACCAACCTCAACGGAACCTTCAGTTGCAGCTGCTACGACGGCTTCCAGCTAATGAGTGACAAGATGAAATGTAAACGTGAGTGTCGACGCATTGTAAATAGTGGAGCGGCATAGCTAATCTATTGTTCATTTTGTAATAAAAGCGCCACATTTGGTAGCTTAATATATTTACAAGAAATCTGGATATTGGGTCATTGCAGATTGGCATTGGGATGATCATGGCAGCCATTTTGTTACTTAACTTAGTTGAAAAAGACCGATGTAATTGCTGTATACGATTTGAATCATTCTGTGAACATATCTTGATCATATGAGTTGTTCATCACGGCAAGACATTTCCATGAATCATGGCATGGTAGTATAATGTTTGAGCAAATGAAGGATCTTAGAATCCGCTGGCACATTCACTCATAGAAGCAGAGGCATATGCATTGAAGTGCAGCCTTCTTGCATCTGCAGCGCTTTCTGCAACCAACTTTGCAGCTTGTGGCAGGACGTTGATGATTGTGGCTGCGTCGTCCATATGGGCTCATACTTTCTTTTTGTCTTCACCCACCCCTCGTCAGTTGGTGATGGCAGCACAGGGTGTGGTAGTGGTGTTTTCCCCCAGATGTAACCACCCTGGTAGACTGCTCTGTTGACATGCTCCACCAGAGCAGCTCGTGTAGGCGGGATTTGCTGCACCTAGATTGTTTCGTTGAAAACTTGTCCTGCTTGCATGGTCCGCCTTGGTGCAGGGGCTAATTCTGTCAAGAAGACATATGAAACCTCTCAATTATGTTCATAGCATCATCACGGGATCTCTTTTGGTTCATGTACCAGCATCAGTAGTACATCTGTCAGTCCAGGCAGTGATTTTCATGTTGATTTTGCTGTCTTCTTTCCACGTCCAGCAAAGCTGGATACAGTGTCGCAGGCTGTCAAAGCATGGAACATTGGCTGCCGGATAGCGAACGATCTTTCCTGTTCCGAAAGCTAGCCGCCCACAGTTCACATCCAGCTGGTAGCTTATGACAAACACAAAACCACAATGTCAGTGTCAACAGTGCAAATGAGCATATGGATGTGGACATGCTGTACAGGGTGTGATACGTAGAATTGCATACGACTATCAGCTTATTCTTAGCTTAGGATCAGGGTGTGGAGATCCTGCAGTAGATGTAGACGGAACACCCTCTACCCATATGCGATGACAACCCGCAGAACGTTCTGCCAGTTTCCTGATATGGCAGCCTGCCCAACCACACCTTTCCTCACCACGCATCTTAGGAGGGAAAACTACCTGTTCCTTGTAGAACTGCTGCATGACAGTGTTACCAATCTGGGCAGACACCCACAAGTTCCCTCTTCTTGGTTTGAGCATGCAGCATCAGGTCATTGGTGCAAACAATTAATACTAAAAGAACCGTTTTTACTTATTTACGGCACTGTAATAATAACATTATAAAATATTGAAATGAACAATTACTTTGTAAAATTCCATAAAATTATGAGTGAGTATTCGTTTGGTTCTCAGGGTTACTAGGATCTAGATTACGTCTGTTATGGCATGTGCGTACAAAGGGTTAGGACGTTTTGATCAACTATTTTTTTGAATAATGGCTGACACGGCCACCAAGATGTGGGTTTATGATGGCCCAATGACCAGTTTTGTTCGCAGTGTATCTATCGACACATCTGCCAAATGTTGTGTGGCTAGACAAAGCATACACTTCTGGGAAGTAATAGCTACAGTTGCAAAGTTAATATAACTAATAGAACATACATTCTTATCATCAACGTATACATGTTCTAATCACCATTGCAGCGTGTCTGAGTGGCACGTGGGGCAAAGACTGTCAGCGTGACTGCAACTGTCGTGACAGTGACACTGTCTGCAATGTCACAACCGGCTGTGAAGAGTGTCCTGCTGGGTTCACTGGGGGCGACTGTCACGATGATATTAACGAATGTGACGACAGCGACAATCCATGCGACGAACACGCCAACTGTACCAACATTGTGGGTACCTTCAAGTGTTTGTGTCATGTCGGCTACACCCAGTTCAACGCCACGGTCTGTCAAGGTACGTCAAGGTCTACCACAATGTGGTTGATAATATTAAATCATAATACTCAAATAAATTCCACCAACAAACATCATCGACATAGCAACATTGCAATAATCATACTTAGCTACACAACTACGGCGACATAAGCCAAGCTGGGTCACGATATAAAGAAGTAAACGCCCCCAACTAGTGATATTACAACGATGGCAGTATTTAAAGTGATTACAAATGCATCAAAATGTTTGCACACCACAATGAAGATATGAAGTACAGTTTAGTTTACTATGATTGTTTGTTGTAGACTTTGATGAGTGCAGCAGCGACCCTTGCGACAATGGAGGAGACTGTATCAACGGCAACAATAAGTACACGTGTCACTGTCTGGCGGGCTACACCGGTGTCAACTGTGAGACAGGTAAGTGTTACAGTATACGTGTCACTGTATGGCGGCTATACCGGTGTCAACTGTGAGACAAGTACGTGTTACAGTACACTTGCCACTGTCTGGAGGCTACACCGGTGTCAACTGTTAGACACGTAAATGTTAAGATATACTAGTCACTGTCTGGCAGACTACACTGGTGTCAACTGTGAGACAGGTAAGTGTTAAAGTACACGTGTCACTGGCTGACGGCTACAGTGGTGCCAACTGTGAGACAGGTAAGTGTTACAGTACACGTCACTGTCTGGAGGCTACACCGGTGTCACCTGTGAGACAAGTAAGTGTTACAGTACACGTCACTGTCTGGCGGCTACACCGGTGTCACCTGTGAGACAGGTAAGTGTTACAGTACACGTCACTGTCTGGCGGCTACACCGGTGTCACCTGTGAGACAAGTAAGTGTTACACTATACGTATATAATATAATTCAGTAAATAAATACTAATACATTTGTAGTATAAATTTGGTTTTAAATCTGTCTATGTAGCGATTTCACAACGAAAACTTAACATGTATTAGCTGGATTATCACATGGTAGCGGGGGTTAGAAATGACTCGCACTGGTATCAGTTGGACTTTTGATTATGCATTCAGAGCATGTTTACAATGACAGCTTTTGGGTCGAAACAACGGTCAGAATAAATTAATGTGCGACATTTCTCTATGTAGTACAAACACTGGTCATTATGAAGAACAACGATTCGTATTACCGCACGAATCAACCTTTTTTTTAAATAATTGAAGCCGGATGTTTCGCGAGACGGAGGCCTGGCTGCATGAGCTTCGAGTTCCCCGCCGCATTCGGTTCGTGATCAGGGTACCGCATCAATTGCAGCCTACTGGAGATAATCCACACGAGGACACATACATTACAAAGATACATTATAACGTTTAACTTCAGAACGAAATATTGTGTAATGTCGATGTGTTAATGATGAGTTGTAAATTTAACGTAATCATTTCGAAACGTTTCAACAGGTCTGCTAGGGAATAAAATGTGAAATGCTGTGACCAATTCAGAGGATTGGCTATTACGCTATATTGTACTTCCCGTTGATAAGATTTTATAAAACCATTTCAGAAATCAACGAGTGCGAAAGTTCCCCGTGCAGCAACAGTGGGACGTGTCAGGATCTTGTCAACAAGTACCGCTGCGCCTGTGTACGTGGCTACACTGGCAAACACTGCGAGACAGGTATGTCCTAACTGGCAGGGAGTCGGAGGATGTGTCGTAGCCGTGACGATTTTCACCTATAACACACTGTACACAAAATAATAGTTGCATTATGAAGGTATATCGTTTTACTGAATAATAATAATATATTTCATCATAAAATATATAATAATTATGATTTACACCAACAAAGGGAAAGCAATGTATAAGGAGTCTGTCGGTAGTGCATTTACGATACCGCTAAAATAAGAGCCACACAGTTGGTAAATGTGTAATGTTAATACAGAGTTATATTATAATACTAATTATTGTTGTAAATTCTATTTGATATGGAAAACACATTATTTAACAATAAGTACCAAATACACTCACCAGCATTAACTAACACTAACTAGCTACTTACAGTAACTAACATCAAACAATCAAAAGAATATACTAAAATAATAATAATAATAACAATGTAAATTCAACATATAAACGCTATTAGACTATTTTGTATTAAAACACATCTGAACACTGTATTGCCAATGTACATGAATTAGTTGGTCTAATAGAGTTGCTTATATTAATAAAATCACGAATGCCTAATCATAAAATTAAAATATTAGCTGTATAAAGTTCGGCACATATTACAAAACACAGTAATGGTGATCCATTTTGTATTGTCAAACTATGGAACATACAACGTTTACAAACCGTTAATTTTGAGGGTTTAGCTTACTTTATGTTAGTATAAATATAACAGAGTGGAATAAAAGTTACATAGCTTTTCACAGTGATTTGTACAGCTTTGGACACAATAGGTATAGCTCATTTATTCTGGGTTATGTTTTGTTTGTTTTTGACTTAGTCAATGAACTACAACATATGCTAGATACAGTAATAAAGGAAGTGAGAAACAATGTATGTCCCTGAATAAAGAGAAAACAAAAACCATGGTCATCTCAAAGATTAACTACTCTCCAACATGCAACATAGTAACTCATAGCACGATCCCCAAACAAGTTCAATATTACTACTGTGTTGTTATGAAAGCTGAATATTAAATAAATGCACACAAGATTCCATCGAAGCAACTGAAATGTGGTTTTGAGAATATTAATGAGAGTTTCATGTACAGAAAAGAAAAACAACTAACAAATTCTTAGGTAAGCCACCTACAAAAGGAAGATACTTATCAAAGTTACAACAAGACAGTCATGATGTAGAGGGCATATCATGAAAAAGAAAAAGTTAGAACATTTAGTAACAACTAGAAAAATTGAATGGAAAACAACGAGAACGCCACCGAATAAAACTAAATGATAGCATATCAACATGATGCGGAATGAGTGCATCAGAACTACTAAGAACAACCAATGACCGTGCGGTTTTGACGGCCATGCTTGCACACACACACACACACACACACACACACACACACACACACACGCACGCACGCACGCACGCACGCACGCACTCACGTACGTACGCACGCACGCACGCACACACACACATACACATAATATATATATATATATATATATATATATATATACATATATACATATATACACATACATATATACATATATTGATACATACATATATATGTGTGTGTGTATGAGAACTCCTGATGTATGGATAATCTGTTTAAAATGGATTACTTTAAACCGCCGCATTCCGTGTAAACAACGTAGTTCTTATAATAGTTGCTAAAGCTCCATTTCATATATTACAAAAAGGGAAGAATATTATATAAATATGTGTTATTCAGAGATCAACATCTGCGGGAGTAACCCTTGCAAGCACGGTGGTACCTGCCGTCAATCCGCTGGCAAGTATGAATGTCAGTGTCGGGACCGAACAACAGGACTCAACTGTGAGACAGGTCGGTGCAATATACGTGTATGTATGTATGTATGTGAGTGAGTGTGGGCGCATGCGTGCGTGCGTGCATGCGTGTACTCGTGTATGAGTATGTGTGCATGTGTGTGTCTAAAATCAGCTATGATGTAGTAGTGAAGGATAGGAAATCAGTAGTGGTACTATGGCCACCTCACTTAACATATCACCTTGGCCCATTCCAGAAGAAAGTGACCTAATTAGTATGGTGCCAATCCAAACAGGACATCACCGGCAGTTCGCAGTGTATTATGATTTTAATTTTACCAGTTTTAGCCGCTGTAGCATGCAACTGGATACGCTTTAGTGAAACTGATTTTCTTTGCCACAGACCTATACAACGAGTGTGACAGCAGTCCGTGTCGTAATGGAGCGACGTGTGAAGACAAGGTGGACGAGTTCCTGTGTCACTGCGTCCACGGCTACAGCGGCGACACGTGCGATGTCGGTAGGTACATGTATAGGTGATACACGTGATTGCAGTGTGTGATAACGTGGCGGACTAGCAAGACCTGCTAGGCATATCATTTGTTGTCGAAATTCAAATAATATAGAGACGCGGTACCCTTAGTCAACTGCAAACAGATTTACGAAACGTAAATAAATGTTTATATTGCGACCAACCATTTTTGACATATATCATTATACACATTCTCAGCGCACTATGTTACGCAGCCTGCAAAGCAGCTTACAAAGTATACATTCGCTATAACTATGCAATCATTATACCTTGTTAAATATGTTACGTCTCGCGGTGCACGGTTAGATACTTCAATAGCCGGTCATGCGTATTAAAGTGTAGCTCAGCTTCTCGATCGAAGGGAATTCGAGGAACCAATATTCGTGTGCATTCCACGACAAACTTGGAACAAGGTGTGTCATACGCTACGTCACAGTTAGGGGTTCATTTTTTAATTTATTATGCAAGAGCAAGATGTCTACCTCCACGATACCGGATGCTTTATTACGATAATACATTTTTAGAACGCATCCGAGTTAACCATTGACGTTAAAATGTAAAATATGTATATATTATATGAACATGATTATTTTATGTTAATTCTCAAGTACATAATACGTTATTACCTTTTGTTTTGCTGTGCTTGAAAATTATTGAATCTTAAGGAATTCCACGCAGCTGATGTGAAGATGTTTCAAAAGCAAAGGTCATCAGTTTTAGAACCATCCAAGCATGGCCACTCGTTTTCATGTGAAATGTCCAAAAGTAGGAATCAATGCATTTTGATAAAATCCTATTATCATAGTTTACGGTTATGATTTGTGAGTAATATTATGCTATAAGCTCAGGGAAACTTTCTACAATGATACAAAATCACAATTGCAGTAGCAAATATATCAGTCGCATGTATGGGCATCTTTTTGTAGATATTGATGAATGTTCAAGCACCCCGTGCCAGAATGGGGCAAATTGTTCCACGCCAACACTTGCCGTGTACACGTGTCAATGTTTGGCTGGTTACACTGGAATCAACTGCGAAGCAGGTATTTACATGCTACAAATATGTGTTACACATAGATTGTCCTGCTTCATATTAAATGCGTGTACAGTCTTTATTATATAATGATGTTTGAATAATGTACTGCTTTGTTTATTATATTAGACCAGAGAGCGAATTTAATATAATGCTGTTTCTCTATTTTAACTTGTGTTATCAATGGTAGAAGCACGGCATTAGTATATATGAAATAATATATATATATATATATATATATATATATATATATATATATATATATATATATAATGAATTTCACATTTTTTTCCCACTTCCTGGTTAACACAATGAAGTGTTGCGGATTGAATCCATCAATCAGTTTTAAAGAGTAACTATTATATTGACATTCTATGTGCTAATGTGTCATTGTTAAGAACTTGTTTAAAATGTATACTATGCATAATTTCTATTCAAATGTAGAAATACTACATTTTCTGATGTGGCTGACAGCTTTTTCGAACTTGCAGATGTAGATGAATGTTCGAGCAATCCATGTTTGAATGGGGCAAATTGTTCCACCTCCACACCTGACACGTACACATGCCAATGTGAGGCCGGCTACTCTGGACTCAACTGTGAAACAGGTAGATATATGCTATATAAACTACTGTACTTCGTGCACAACTATATTTAGATTGTATATATCAAAACTCAATGTAGTGTTGATGGTCTTTTGCAAAATTGTTGAAATGTTAGTAAATATAATATATAATGTATATAGTATATATATACATCATATTATGTGTTATATATATATATATATATATATATATATATATATATATATATATATATATATATATATATATATAATATTATTTATTTGTTTACTATGCATGAGGTAATTATTCTAATGTATACTAATGTTTGACAAAATGTTAAATTAATGATTAATTATAATACTGACAACAAGGTATGTTAAGCCTAGGACTGACCAACACAGACACACACATACATACACACACACACACACACACCATCACACACACACACACACGCACGCACGCACGCACACATGCACACACGCACGTACGCACGCACACACGCAAGCGCGCGCACACACACGTACACACAGACGCATATCCTCGAATATCTAGCTCAGTGGCGCGACAAAACCAAGTGCGCGAGTCGTCAAAGATGCTAGAAGGCTAAAGAGGGTAGACTGCATTACGAAGAAAGATTTTTAGACGCCGGCGAAGTGAAACTATATTTTTGTTTCTAATTTAACGGGGGTAGGAAGCGAATTCTACACAGATGGTGCGGCAACCGAAAAAGCTTGCGTTCCAGCGTTTGTATTCACCCGATGAATGCAAAACAAGGTTACTAGTCGTTTACCATAGCTGTCTGGGATTTCTTGCTGGAGTGAGCATCGAATATAGACATGCTAGTTTGGTAAATGAAAGGACTTGATAGCCAATTGTACAGATCTTGAATTATATTCCAAATAAAACATGGTGACAATTTTATCATAACAACATGGTAATGTCGATAGAATAAATTTGGTACATTTTGACACCTGTTATTAAATAGTGTTTGTTTGTTTGCGTGTATGTGTTTGTTTGCTTGCTTAACTATAAATCTCCATCAATTTTGCGTTTTGAATTTTCAGGGATTTATACATTTTCAAAATTCGTCCAGGGTCGGAGAACTTTTGGGCTCAATATTTCAAACAAATTATTCATTGGACTATATGTGAGGTTCCATCCGCGGAATGGCAGGTTTTTCTACATCACCGTAAAGATAATTATTACAAATGTGTCGCTGGATGTCGGAATAATATTGCATACTTTTTAAATGATTTGCTTTTCAAAATATGAGATCGTTATTTTTCTTGCTTATTAAAACATTTGGACTTACTCAGTTTGACTATGGACAAACGGTATGTATTGTGCATCATCAAATATGCATGCATAACATTTGTGTAACGTATTTGTTTTAGATATTGTTGAATGCTCGAGCAGTCCGTGTAAAAACGGGGCCACCTGTTCCATGCCGTCACTTGACACGTACAAGTGTCAATGTGTGACTGGTTACACTGGAACCAACTGTGAAACAGGTATTTGCGTGGTACATTCGTTGCATTTACGTGTTTTTTTTAATTCTTCGGGAAGTTCTGAATATGAAAAGTACATTATGCCATGGAGGAATCGCCCTCAGATTATACGGACAAACCGGCTGACCGGTTGATGTTGTTGCCAACCGACAATGCTTGACTGTTGTGGTCGTATTATGTAAATAGTAAAAGCCATCTTGTCACATGTTATGTGACAAGATTACATTATAAGTATATTACATCACCTTCATAACCAAAGTGCTCATGCTTTAGATTAACACATGCAACATGACGGAAGCATGTACACAATGCGACATACCATTCAACAGGAGAATTAGTAGCGTTAGATATGGTAAATATATCCACGAAACAATTCCTTCTAAAATGTACATATTTATAGGCCCATATACACTCGGTACCTAAGCAAGTTTGAATGTTGATTTGAGTTATACATGTATATATATATATATATATATATATATATATATATATATATATATATATACAACATAAAAATTCCACTAAATCAATTGTTTTTGCCGAGCATAAATTGAACACGGCCATTTTTCTATATGTCTACCAAAATAGAAATCCGCGTATCTTAATAACTATGTCACATAGAACAATAATTATGGTATGCAGGCGTATATTGTAGGATACAATGTTTTCAAATATAACATCTTTGCACTTTTCAGGCTTTCATGTCTTCAAGTTTTTAAAGATGGCGATAGTCAATACAAAGTCACAATTTCGCAAAACTGCGTCACATAGAGCAGTTATTTCGCACGGCATGATGATCGCACAAGCTATACTTGCAGGTGGCAGTGTTCTTCACTGCACCTCCCATTCGAGCTCGTTCCGTGTTCTTAGTGTGGTGCTTCCACAGCGGTGTGGAGAAGTAAAACTCCCATCCACCGGATCCTCGGGTTGCGGATAGAGGAATGGTCTCGTTGAGGTTAGGTGTGAATACCCAACGGTCAGGATCACCAAATTCAATGAGTGAACTACTGCTACAACATGTGGAGCTGCGCCCTTTACTTGGATAACATGCCCAACTGAAAACCTAAAATGAATACACGCCAAAACAGCACCAGGTTTAAAGCCCCTGCTAACACTCTCCCCGAAATTCATGCTACTCCTTGTGTGAGGACAAATGAAGGTGCTTCCTCAAATCGGGAAACATCGGAAAATAGCAAGAACAAAGGGAACACACTACTCAGCAGCAAAAACTACATACAATACAATACAGATCGCAACACTCAACGTAAGAACAATTAGAAGACCAGACAAACTTCTAGATCTCGCCAACAACTTCAATAATTGCAACTTAAACATCCTTGGAATAATTGATCATAAAATAGTTCACGAAGACGACCCCGTGCTCATACAACAGCAAGACAACTGTACACTGATAACATCAAGCGCGTGGAGAAATTCCAAAGGAGCAGCCAGTGGAGGCGTCGGACTGCTAGTCAGCAAGAAAGTCGAACAAGCTCTATCTGATGTAAGACCAATTAACAACAGAATACTAATGGCCATCTTCAACGGGAACCCAAACACAACCATCGTCATCAACTACGCTCCAACAGAAAGCAGTGAAAGGCAGAAGATCATTACGAGACTCCGACCAACGCCGTGAATGGCATACCAAAACATCACATGGTAATAGAATGTGGAGACTACAACGCTCATCTGGGAAAGGAATCGGCTCTATATACATATTACGAGACAACTAATAAAAATGGAAAACTACTACTTGACCACGCAACAGAATGTAATCTACACATCACAAACACCGCATTTAAGAAACGAAAGGACAAGCTCTGGACATACATAACATATATGAATAACAGAAAATCGCAACAACCCAACTATACAACTACAACAACAACTCCAGGAAGAAAAATCTAAGATCAAAGATATATATGACGACATACAAGAAAAAGAACTCGATTAAATGATTAATCAAGTAGAGATGGCAGACAACAAAAGAAAGCATGGAGACAGCTGGCAACTAATCAACACAATCATTGGACGAAAGTCGGCCAAGCGAGGAATCCTAAAGGGCAACACGAAAGAAGAACGAGTAAACAAATGGTTCGATCACTTCAGCAACCTCATCGGCAAGGAACCTGTAATACTAGAAGATCCCCCTGAAGAAGATCTAGCAAAAGTCCTAAATGACATTCATATAAACGAGGACGACTTTACACTCGACGAACTGAAAGTAACCAAGTACAACCTTCGCGAAGGAAAAACATCCGGGCCTGACAACATCTGGCCAGAAGTCTGAAAAACATGCGACTTGGTCGACATTCTTCTTGAATTTGTCAACAAATTACTAAACGATAACATTAAACCAGACCAAAGGTCAGAAATTGACATGCTCCCTCTCCCTAAATCTGGAGATCTGAGCCTCACCGCAAACTACAGAGGCATCAGCCTATCCTCAATGGTTGCTAAACTTGTCAACAAAATGATACTAAACAGAATGCAACCAAAAATCGACAAACACCTCCGCCCAAATCAAAACGGATTCCGACCCGGCCGATCAACAACCTCACACATACTTGCTCTGCGTAGACTAATTGAAGGAGGTAAAACCCGAAATAAAAAAACAATCAGATTATATGTAGACTTCAGCAAGGCATTCGATTCCATACACATATGCATGATGATGAAAATTCTGAAAGCGTATGACGTTCCACCAAGACTACTTGCAGCAATTAACAAACTGTACGAGAACACAATAGCAAGAGTGATTACACCAGATGGTGAAACACAATTCTTTTAAATCATCGCCGGGGTACTTCAAGGGGACACGCTAGCTCCATACCTTTTTGCAATCGTCCGCGACTACGTCATGAGAAAAACTTACCAGGGAAGAGAGGAAGAACTTGGATTTCACTTACAAAAACGACAGAGTCAACGCGTTCCCCCAACAATAGTAACTGACCTCGACTTCGCAGACGATCTCGCCATAATAACTGAAGAAACCGACCGGGTACAAGAGGTACCAACATGCCTAGAACAAGAAGCAGGAAAAGTCGGCCTACACTGCAATGCAAAGAAAACAGAAATTCAAGCATTCAACCATGATACACCGACAACTGTAAACTCAAGGGATGGATCAATATTAAAAATCATTGAAAACTGTAAATACTTAGGAGCATGTATGGAGAACACAGACAAAGACTTCAAAGTAAGAAAAGCTCTTGCCTGGAGTGCCTGTCACAAACTACGAAAGCTATGGACGTCAGCACTCTCAAAAGGATAAAAATCAGACTGTTTATTGCTACCGTCGAATCAGTTCTACTACATGGTGCGGAAACGTCGACAATAACACAAACTATGAAAAAACAACTTGACGGTTGTTACACTAGAATGCTACGGTTGGCCCTTAATGTCTCATGGAAACAACACATACCCAACATACAAGTATATGGTGAATTACCGCTAGTATCCACCAAAGTACAACAAAGAAGAATGCGGCTCGCTGAGCATTGTGTCAAACACGATGATGAAGTCGCCAATAAACATGTGGCAGCCAACGGATGGGCATGCAAACCGGGGAAGGCAAAACATTATTTATGTTGACAACCTGCTGCAAGATACAGGGCTGGGAAACACAAGTGAATTGCAGACAGTCATGATGGACAGAGGGTGCTGGAAGGTCTGTGTGTTCAACGCGGGGCGTCCTGAAAGACGACCAAGATGAGATGAGATAATAATTCCAGAAGTGTCTGGCCCAAAACGTGTCCAGCCAGGCAGCCTATTCGGAGCAGACGTTGCCTAAGGGCATCCTGCGTTGGTGAAATCATCTCGGTATATCGTATATGTTTGGGAGGACTGCTCTCAAATTAGGTTCTGATAGAGTGTATTCAAAAACACGCCACTGACTGTTTTCAGCAATTCCCATCCTCTCCCAGAGGAAAAGTGTCACACCCGGTCTCTATGTGAAAGACAAAGAGTATCGTCTTTACAATCGTCGTCTGTAATATACGTGGATAACAGGCTTTAAATTACGTATTTCTTAAGATATAATTATAGATTTTAACGCGCGAAGAAATGGTAGGAATGTGAATGTCGGTGAAGCCAAACAACAGTTCTTCGCATCTAAAACTCATACACTTTGATATCAACAGTGTGTCTCTAAGCTACGCGGTTCTTAAGCTATGGAAATAATATTAATAGGCTTTTTCGGACGCCATCTTTTAAATTAGTGGTTATTTCAAAATAAAGGTCAGATGTAATTCAATTTAGATCATCACATCTAAACACCGTGCATTGTGGCATCAACGTGTGGCTCTGGATTACATAGTTCTTCACAAGTTGAAATAATAGGTTTGGGCGGATGCCATCATAAAAGGGATTATATACTAATATCGGTAAAACTGAAACATAATATTTATGTTAGGCACAGCTATCCACAATTACATCCAACACATAGTGTTTGAGATGATTGATGACCGCCATCTTTGGCGACGGTATAATTCGAAGAAGTACACAAGGTTTATACTTGAAATCCTTGTTCCCATAAACATGCATCTCCCTACTACAATTTACGCTTTTACGAAGCATTTATTAAGATACAGAAATTGTATTTGGCGCCATTTATTTATTCATGCTCGTTTTTTTCTGCACTTTGTGGAATTGTAAAGCTATATGTAGGCATTACTCAAATCAACTTTCAAAGTCCAGAGTAGGGCCAGGAATGTAACCATCTGCACAGTGAAGTGAAGAGTTTCCTGTTCACATGGTACATTCAAATTTATATTATTATCATGGGTACAATATGAATTGAATCACTTCAACGTTATATTAAAAAGGTAATACGATGTATGTTTTTAATTATGTAGTTTAATATTTTATTGTTTTAAAGTAATATTTGGACATTGGTTGTCTTTCCAAGTTCAATTTATTTCTATATACGTAAAACTTTATAGTAGTAACCCAATGTATTGCATTTGTTATGGATGACGAGTGCACCGAATCAATTGCGCAGTGGGTCCAACAAATATATCTGATCTTGCAATTCCGCTTGTTGTAGATGCTGATGAATGTTCATAGTATATGATAATGTTCTTATTTAAATGCAGGTACTTTAACATGTTGCTATTAATTGTGTTGTAGATATTGATGAGTGTCTGAGTAACCATTGTGAGAACGGCGGCACGTGTTCAACTCCGCAGTTGAACATGTTCAGTTGCAAGTGTACTGCCGGATACACGGGAACAAAGTGCGAGACAGGTAAATGTGTGTTCTTCACTTCAGAATGCCCAGCGCAGCAGCAGACAGCAGCAGCAGCAGCAGCAGCAGCAGCAGCAGCAGCAGTAGTAGTAGTAGAAGCTGTATTTGATAGTAACCATGACATGTGTGTCATTTTATCTACAATTTATTTGCCATATATCGTGCTACAACGTAATTACAGTTATTTGCAGTTCATGGATAAGTACAGGTTACACGGTAACTAAATTATTTGTTAAATTGTTAATTGTATTGTAGATATTGACGAGTGTTTGCATAACCATTGTGAGAATGGAGGCACGTGTTCAACTCCGCAGTTAAACATGTTCAGTTGCAAGTGTGTTGGCGGATACACGGGAACAAAGTGCGAGACAGGTAAATGTGTGTTCTTCACCTCAGTTAATTGTATTTGGCGCCATTGATTTAGTTATGCTCGTTTCATTACACATAGTGGAATTGTGAAGATATATGTAGACATAACTCAAGTCAACTGTCAAAGTCCAAAGTAGGGCCAGGAATGCAACTATCTGCACAGTGAAGTGAAGAGTTTCCTGTTCACATGGTACATTCAAATTTATATTATTATTATAGGTACAATATGAATTATATCACTTCAACGTTATATTAATAAGGTAATACGATGTATGTTTTTAATTATGTAGTTTAATATTTGTTAAAGTATTTTTTGGACATTTATTGTCTTTCCAAGTGCAATTTATTTCTATATACGTAAATATTGTATAGTAGTAACCCAATGTATTGCATTTGTCATGGATGTCAACTGATGAATGTTCATAGTATATGATAATGTTCTTATTTAAATGCAGGTACTTTAACATGTTGCTATTAATTGTGTTGTAGATATTGATGAGTGTTTGAGTAACCATTGTGAGAACGGCGGCACGTGTTCAACTCCGCAGTTGGACATGTTCAGTTGCAAGTGTACTGCCGGATACACGGGAACAAAGTGCGAGACAGGTAAATGTGTGTTCTTCACTTCAGAATGCCCAGCGCAGCAGCAGCAGCAGCAGCAGCAGCAGCAGCAGCAGCAGCAGCAGCAGCAGTAGTAGTAGTAGAAGCTGTATTTGATAGTAACCATGACATGTGTGTCATTTTATCTACAATTTATTTGCCATATATCGTGCTACAACGTAATTACAGTTATTTGCAGTTCATGGATAAGTACAGGTTACACGGTAACTAAATTATTTGTTAAATTGTTAATTGTATTGTAGATATTGACGAGTGTTTGCATAACCATTGTGAGAATGGAGGCACGTGTTCAACTCCGCAGTTAAACATGTTCAGTTGCAAGTGTGTTGGCGGATACACGGGAACAAAGTGCGAGACAGGTAAATGTGTGTTCTTCACCTCAGTTAATTTATTTAGTTATGCTCGTTTTCATTGTACATAGTGGAATTGTGAAGATATATGTAGACATTACTCAAATCAACTTTCAAAGGCCAGAGTAGGGCCAGGAATGTAACCATCTGCACAGTGAAGTGAAGAGTTTCCTGTTCACGTGGTACATTCAAATCTATATTATTATTATAGGTACAATATGAATTATATCACTTCAACGTTATATTAATAAGGTAATACGATGTATGTTTTTAATTATGTAGTTTAATATTTGTTAAAGTAATATTTGGACATTTATTGTCTTTCCAAGTTCAATTTATTTCTATATACGTAAATATTGTATAGTAGTAACCCAATGTATTGCATTTGTTATGGATGTCAACAGCGGTAAATCCATTTTAATTAGGATTATTTTATTAAAAAAAATTATGAAAGGAAGAGCCAGATTAATGTTGAGTTTGGTCAAGCTGAATAAAGCAGAAAAAAAAAAATGTTCGTCGGAAGATAGGCTGGTCATATGGTAGAGTTCCTTGTGTAGTAGATATGTGGTTTTCATTTGTCAGTCCAACTTGTTAAGGATTAACGAAGCGTCCAGGACACCGTATAGTAAAATATAGGTATTATTTGTCAAAGTGTATATAATATGACCAGCATAACAAATATGATCATCACACATGTCACAGTAGAAAAAACAGTGTCTAATAAACCTTTTTATCAGGTGTATATAACTTTCCTCAAATATGTAAATCACACTTGATTCATTTGAAAGTCACATTTTATCTAGAATATGTCATGTATCGTACTGAATTGCTTGTCACGTCTTCAGCTGCCTGTTCTTATTTAAATGCAGGTACTTTAACATGTTGCTATTAATTGTGTTGTAGATATTGATGAGTGTTTGAGTAACCATTGTGAGAATGGAGGCACGTGTTCAACTCCGCAGTTGGACATGTTCAGTTGCAAGTGTGCTGCCGGATACACGGGAACAAAGTGTGGGACTGGTAAGTGTGTGTTCGTCACTTCAGAATGCATATGTACAAACCAGCAAAGTATTGAGACCAACGATATAATTAATTGGTTATGTTTTGATAAAAGAAATTTACTATTGACATCAACAGAAAACACTTAGATAGTAGCATGTTTAAAACACTTATCCTTACTTACTTACTTATAACAAACTATAAATCCACCTGAACAATTGTAATCGGACTTGGCGCTGCACTAAATAAAACATATTATTACATTGTTTGTACGTTTTATTACTAGTAGTAGTATTAGTAATACAAGCTTTATTTGATGGTAACTATGTCACATGATATACCGTGATTTTCAAACACCCAGTATAATACATTATTACCACGGTCATCCTGTTTTTATTTATCCACCATCTCCAACGTCATCATTATAACCGTAATACGAACAAGCAATTGTAATCAAGCTTATGGCACATACATTAACACACACAGTTGTATATCGTTTGTTTTCCATCTAACAGACATCGACGAATGTTTGCGCAGCCCTTGTCATCACGGTGGGACTTGCTCAACGCCACATATCAATATGTTCTCCTGCTTTTGTCCAACTGGAGTTGTAGGATCTACGTGTGAAACAGGTATATTTCCGGAAGGATATATATATATATATATATATATATATATATATATATATATATATATATATATAATATATGATGCTATTAGTGTCTTATTATTACAGAATAACTGACTACGTCATTAATTTGATATTATATTGTAATAACTAAAAACACGATTTAACGTATTGTATCTTTTATAGCAACATGTCATTAGCGTAACTTGTTTATAACATCATAACTTGTCCTGTCCTTGTCCATAATTTAAGCATCTACTAATATCCAAATACTATCAACGAGATACCAAAATATTGTGTTTTATTGATGCAAATGAATTATAAATTTGTACACACGAGCCCGTGTAATGAATATCCATGTGTAGTAGTGACACCTCCAGTTCAATATAGTTCACCAATTAATTTAAACGATTTACATAACAGATATTGACGAGTGTTCAAGCAGGCCTTGTTTGAACGGCGGGCAATGTCAGGACGGTTTGAACGAATATCAGTGCAACTGTGCGTCTGGCTTCACTGGCACTCACTGTGATACAGGTGAATCCCTACTTATATTGTGTGTGACTGTGTGTGTGTGTGTGTGTGTGTGTGTGTGCGCGTGTGTGTGTGCGTGTGTGTGTGTGTTTATGCGTGCGTATGCGCGTGCGTGTGAATTGATGTGTGTAGGAGTGTGTGATTTAAAGTGTGTGTGTGTGTGTGTGTGTGTGTGTGTGTGTGTGTGTGTGTGTGTCTGTGTGTGTGTGTGTGTGTGTGTGTGTGTGTGTGTGTGTGTGTGTGTGTGTGTGTGTGTGTGTGTGTGTCTGTCTTTCTGTTTGTGTGTGTGTGTATGTGTATATGTGTATGTGTGTGTGTATGTGTGTGTGTGTGTGTGTGTGTGTGTGTGTGTGTGTATGTGTGACATTAGTGTTTGTTTCATTGCTTGATTTTATTCTGGTGTGAGAACTATCTGGTATTTAAGCACGTAACTCCGAATTTTGATATCTACCTAACTTCACATAATACTACAATAAATATGATTCGGTGACAACACAGGTATAGCTTTTTGTTCGACTGCTTCTTAATCACTATCTTTAGTTAGTTCATCTGTGTACATATACTGTTATTTCAAGGCCCGCTGTGTCGAGCATCGCCATGCAAAAACGGCGGCACATGTACGGAGAATGGAAGGAAGAGAACGTGCAAATGTGTTGGGAGTTTTATAGGAGACAGTTGTGAGAACAGTAAGTATTTGCAAATATAGGTTACATCATGCCTACATGTTGAATAGATAGCGAGGTAGCAATACTGTATCTTTGTCCGACACGGACTTCGGTATATCTGATGTTGAAATAATAGGCTAAGCCTACTATTTCAACATCTTAAGAACTGCGTAATCAAGAAACATAAAATTGCTGCCAAAAGTTAGGTGTTTAGAAGTGGTGATTTAAATTGTATTAATTTTGATCTTTATTTCTATCCGCCATTTTGAAATATCCACCATTTTTATAGAAAGCGCTCGACAACACATGGTGGTATTATTTCCATAGCTTAAGAATTCTGTCGCTTAGGGATACACGTTTTATATGAAAATGTATAATTTTATGTGCAATGATGTATTGTATTACTTTTGACCTTCACTGACATTCGTATTCCAGCCACTTTTAAAGATGGCGCCCTTCCATGCCTGTTATTTCCATACATTAAGATATACGTAATCTACAGACGGTTATCCCCGCATCTCGGAGACGCGACTTAAATATGTTACTTTGATATTCTAATAAACGGCAGATCGACGTCAAACATTAAGTTGTTGATATCATAATGGTGCTTATAGTTCCAATGCGTACTGAAACCTCCCAAGGTGTTCACCCGTCGCCCTGACATCCACCCCATTTGTCCAGAATTTCGGAGCGCAAGTTGACTTTGTATTAACAAAAACACTGCCCTCTGCAAACCTTTGTGCTGCCACGCTTGATGATCGCACGGCAAGCTGTACCTGCAGGTGGCAGTGTCGTGTTACACACTGATATCGACTGCCCTGAATAAATTTCGCAATGTGGACAATACACTTGTTTGATCTTGTATCTTAAAAAAATATATAGTATGCAGTTGTTTGTTCTGTTTGTTATAGATGCTGATAAATGTTCAAGTAGTCCGTGTCAGAATGGGGCGACTTGTTCTATGCCTGCATTTGATATGTACAACTGCGAATGTTTGGCTGGCTACACTGGAACCAACTGTGAAACCGGTAATTACTGACTTAATGCAAATTTGTTTAGGATGCTTTAATTTTAATATATTAATTAATAATGTGTGTTCATTTGACGATACAATATCTGGCCATGTGAATAACCGCAATTAAATTCACATAATTTATATTGGGACCAACATGCACTCCTCATGCCCATGTGGCAACATGCACACCTCAATGGTAAATCCATTTTAGTTATGACAACATACTTTAAATGAAAAGAAGAGCCGAATTATTTTGAGAACTTGTGTTTGTCGAAAAGGAGACTGGTCATATGGTACAGGTCTTTGTATAGTAGATATGTTGTTTTCATTTGCCACTCCCACTTGTTAAGGAATAACGAAGCGTCCAGGTCAACGTATATTAAATACGTGTAGTCTTTCAAAGTGTATACAACGTGACCTGCATAACAAATATAATCACCACACATGTCACAGTAAAATAAGTGTTTAGTAAACCGCTTTAGTATGGATAAATAACCTTCCTCGCGTATTAGGACCAACTACACTTCATACATTTGAAGGTAATATTTTATCTACAATTTATTTGTCATATATTGTGCTACAATGTAATTACAGTTATATGCATGCAGTTCATGAATGAGTACAGTCACAGAGTAACTAAGTTAATTGTATTGTTTTTATTGTGTTGTAGATATTGATGAGTGTTTGAGTAACCAGTGTGAGAACGGCGGCACGTGTACAACTCTGCAGTTGAACATGTTCAGTTGCAAATGCGCAGCCGGATACACGGGAACAACGTGCGAGACAGGTAACTTCAGAATGCATATGTAATAACCAACACAGTATTGAGACCGACGATATAATTAATTGGTTATGGTTTGATAAAGCAATTTACTATTAGCATCAACAGAAAGACACTTTAGATAGTAGAATGTTTAAACCACTTATCATTACTTGCATATAAAATACTATAAACCCCTTGAACAATTGTAATCGGACCTGGCGCTACATTAAATAAAACATATTATTACATTGTTTGTACGTTTCATTACTAGTAGTAGTATTAGTAATACAAGCGTTATTTGATGGTAACCATGTCACGTGATATAGCGTGATTTTCAAACACGATATAACCACCATCTCCAACGTCATTATTACCATCGTAATAAGAAACAGCAATTGGAATCAAGCTTATGGCACATACATCAACATACACAGTTCTATATAGTTTGGTTTCCATCGAATAGACATCGACGAATGTTTGCCCAGCCCATGTCATCATGGTGGGACACTCCACAGATCAATATGTTCTCCTGATTTTGTCCAACTGGAGTTATATAAAAACGTGTGATATATATATATATATATATATATATATATATATATATATATATATATATTATATTTATATATATATATATATATATATATATATATATAGTGTGTGTGTGTGTTTGCTATTATGACATAATGACTTACTACGTTATTGATTTGATATAACGCGAATATTATATTGTAATAACTAAAACCAATAATTATGTATTGTATCTCTTATAACAACATGTCATTAGCGTAACTTTTGTATATAACATGATAACTGTCCTGTCCTGTGTACTAACAAATAGTATATTATGTTCAGAATTAAAGCACCTACGAAAATCAAAATACTCTCAACGAGGTACCAGTATACTGTGTTTTATTGATAAAAATGAATTATATCTTTGTACACACCGTGTAATGAATGTCCACGTGCAGTAGTGACACCTCCAGATCAATTAACTTCACCAATTTATTGAAACGATTTATATAACAGATATTGACGAGTGTGGAAGCAGGCCTTGTTTGAACGGCGGGCAATGTCAGGACGATTTGAACGAATATCAGTGCAACTGTGCGTCTGGCTTCACTGGCACTCACTGTGATAGAGGTGCGTCACTACTTTTATTGTGTGTGTGTGTGTGTGTGTGTGTGTGTGTGTGTGTGTGTGTGTGTTTGTGTGTGTGTGTGTGTGTGTGTGTGTGTGTGTGTGTGTGTGTGTGTGTGTATGCGTGCATATGTGAGGTAAAGGAGTGGGTGAATGTGTTTGTGTGTGTACGTGCGGACGTGTGTCTGTGTATGTGCGTGCGTGTGTCTGCATGTGTGTGTGCGTGCGTGTGTGTGTGCGTGTGTTTGTGGGTGTGCGTGTGTTCGTGCGTGCGTGCGTGCGTGTGTGTTTGTGTGTGTGTGCGTGCGTGTGTGTGCGTGCGTCTGTGTGTGTGCGTGTGTGCGTGCATGTGTGTATGTGTTTGTGTGTCACGTTAGTGTTAGGTTCGTTGCTTCATTTGTTCTGGTGTGAGAAATCTCTGGTATTTGAGCACGTAACTCCGAATGTTGGTATGTAACTTACTTCACATAATATGTTCTACTACAATAAATATGATTCGGTGACAACACAGGTTTAGCTTTTTGTTCGACTGTTTCTAAATCACTATCACTAGTTAGCTCATCTGTGTACCTACACTGTTGTTTCAAGGCCCGCTGTGTCGAAATTCGCCATGCAAAAACGGCGGCACATGTACGGAGAATGGAAGGAAGAGAACGTGCAAATGTTTTGGGAGTTTTACAGGACTCAGTTGTGAGAAAAGTAAGTTTTCTGCAAATGTAGGTTATGTCATGCCTACATCTTGATATGTTGACGTACTAAACATGACCCTGTAAAATGATATCCGCTTTGCTTGCCTACATGTTTGAAGAGTCCAAATAACGCTTAAGTTGTTATTGCTTTACTACTGCAACAATGATAGTGAATTTACCCATGACATTTCGTTAATTGGAGTAAAAAAACACATAATACAATTGCAGGATTTTCGATTACTGGCTGAGTTACCCGGTGTTTCCTGGAAGAAAAGTCAGTGTCATATATCATAATCTCCAAACCGATCTCAGGTGTTTCCAACCTGCTGTGTTAATACACTGTAACTGGTCAGTTGCCTAGATGTTAGGAAAACCTTCTTCGAACATGAATACCAAGTCATATGTACACGCAAACCCATCCGTAACGTTTACAGCGTATGCCCATTGCTTGTAACTGGTCACTAATCAAGCAACCGACAAAGGACGGTGGATGCTGGATGCTGTGTGTTAAAATGTCAATCATGAAAAATTGTGCCAATCTTTGTGACATGTGCAACTGTGTAGATGGCATACTTATATTAACGATGCTATAGAACAACATGAAATTACATTCTGACAAGTTTTCTACATCTTTGGCAGGTTTCGTGGATACATTACCTGATTCAGAGAAAGCGCGGCTCACTGTCTCGGTGAAACTGGTAGATAAGAAGTTTTCATACGACCTGACAGATAAGTCTTCAAAGAAGTACAAGGAATTAAAGAAAACAGTAGTAGAAGCTGTAAGTGACATATTTATGTTATTCGTGAGGTTTTGTTTTAGAGGATGGGTGGTTAGGTGTGTGTGAGCGAGCGAGTGAAAGAGCGAATGTGCATCATGATGCATGCTTGCCTACGTTTATAACAATGTACATATTAGACAAATAAACATGCATGTTGGTGAACCAGTGACCTTACGCAGATATATACTGCTATGTCTCTTAACACCGAATATGCGTGTGCTCTGTTACGCAGATGCACTAATTGTATTTTCGTGTTTTTGTTTTGTAACTTGAAAGTTATATTGTTGAAAGGTAAACTTTTAATATTTTAAAATTAAAATACAGGGTTAACTTGGAGAAACATGGTTATATAAGATGTACGTCGTAACATAAACTAAACAATAATTTCAAGCTGTTTAGAATACTGCATACAACGACAATTCTGTCGAAATACATTAGCTCCACTAAATATAAATGTAAAGAAGAAACACATAATCAAGATTTGCGAGAACTTATTTCTGAATATTGCCTAATTGTATGTGGTTGTAATACATGGGGATACATAGTTGACCATGTTTAATTATTTCTTAGACACGTTAGACCCTTGTACATATGTTATTATAACCAATACATTTATGTGACTTTTTCTTCGAACTTGACGCTGATATCAATTACACTGTAGGACGTATGATTTAAGAAAAAACTGTGTATTTGGATATAACAAGGTATATATATAGACAGAGGTCATTGCATTTAGAGATAGAACCACTGATTTCATGATTTAGTAACCTTTAATTATGTCAGTATGTTTCAACCTAAACGACACACACGCAACATACGTGGATCACAACAACAATTCTGTTTCACGTTTATGAGAAATTATTGACAAATATGAAATGTAACATCCTGACCGGAATACACTTCTTTCTTGCAGTTGAAACTTGTACTTGATGTGAAGCTGGGATTTGGAAAGTATGAAATTGATGGAGTCACCTTCAGGTAAGTTGCATAATTAGTGTTGAAATTATATTTCAACATTATGTGAAACGAAATGTGCATTGGAATACATCAAACACGGATATCCCTATATGCGAACCTGTGTACGTGCGTACGTACGTACGCACAGACACAATCAATATATATACATCACCTATCCCGGACCGTTGGGGCGCCACAGATGACCTGGCAACCAGCTCCCTCCATTCCTCTCGCCTCTCAACCTTCTTCGTAGCGGCGCCCAGCGTCATGCCAATCCATTCCGGTATGTTGTCCTCCCATCTCTTTTTCTGTCTGCCTCTTCTTCTCCCTCTTCGCACTGTGCCCTGCAGGATTGTCTTGGCAAGCCCTGTATATCTTGTTAAGTGCCCGTACCATTTCAGTTTGCGTCGCTTTACTGTGGTCAAGAGGTCTTCATGAGGCCCAATGGCTAGCCGAGTTCTGTTTCGCAAGTCTTCGTTCGTCTCTGTAGGTGATGCCGAGGAGCTTGCTGAGGCATCTCATCTCCATGGCCTGTATCCTTCTCTCTGTGTCTGCTGTTTGTGTCCAAGACTCATAGACGTACAGGAATACGGACACGACCAGGGAGCACATCGATCTGATCTTTGAGCTGAGCGCAATATTCCTGTCATTCCAGATGGTCTTGAGTTTTGCGAGTCCTGCTGTGGTCTCGGCGATCCTGGCGAGAATTTCAGGTTTGGATTCTTCATCTACAATGATTACTCCCAGGTATTTGAACCTGTTGACTCAATCTAGTTTCAAGCCGTTGACCCTGATGTCAGTGCTGATGCCATTGGTGTTGTTGGTCATCAGTTTGGTCTTCTCTGCATTGCTCTGCTCAAAACGCAAGTTTGTAATTTTCCTTCCACAATGCTGACTGTCCCTTCATGGTCATTCAGTGTGTCAGTCATAATTCACTCCAAGAAGATGTTGAAGAGGATGGGGAAGAGCATACAGCCGTGTTTTACTCCGACAGTCGTTCTGAACCAGTCCCCTATGCTGTTATTTAGGTAGACTGCGCTGGTGGCCTTGTCTTAGAGGTTCTGTATCATTCTGATCAGGTTGGCGTTGATGTTGTTCTACCTCATGGTGGCCCATAGTGCTGCATGCCATACCCTGTCGAACGCCTTCGTGAAGTCCACGAAGACGGGGTAGAGGTCTTTGTATGAATGTACATTCATAGAAAGCATATATATATGTGTGTGTGTGTGTGTGTGTGTGTGTGTGTGTGTGTGTGTGTGTGTGTGTGTGTGTGTGTGTGTGTGTGTGTGTGTGTGTGTGTGTGTGTGTGTGTGCGCGTGTGTGCGTGTGCATGTATACATGAATGTAGGAATGTAAATATATGAATATCCATATATATCACACACTAACAATCAAAAAAAAAACACACACACACACACACACACACACACACACACACACACACTACGTATACAGACAGGCAAATAGGTATACAAAGAGACACAGACATAGATAGACAAGCCTAGAAAGAGACGGAAATGTAGAGAGCCAGACGACCAGGCAAGCACAGGTATCAGGTGGTTACCTCCAAACAGCTGAAATTTGGCCTAACGCAGGAGTTGTTCTTCTCAAGAATAAATGAGTGCCAGTATAGATTACACATTTACCCCTGTGTCTTTTACTTCCCCTGGCATAGACACCAGATACAATGGACCACCGGCGTTTACAGGTCACAATCATAACATCACATGTGCTGATACGTGTTACACTAGTGTTTGGAATATGTAGGCCTACTTGTTATTTTAATTTACATACGTAGCGGGATTGTTTTCTCGTTTGATCTAGTTACAAGAATCGTTATGTGCTTTATTAATATCGCTAGTGTTGTTACTTCTATCTGTTGTAGTTCTGGCAGCATCGTTGTCAAATACGAAGTAGTTGTACCGACAAATGAATCCACTGCCATGCAATCAAACATTGTCGCAGCAATTAAGAAACACAAAGGTCCGTTCGCTGGCTCCACCTTGGATGGCAACTATGTGTCCACTGCAAGTAAGCTGTTTATTTAATAATTCATTGATTAGATGTGCAACCGTAGAGTAGAATATATATTGTAAATACACATATGTGTTTAGTTTTGTTTTGTTTTATTACTTGCGTTTTTATTTTTAAAAATGCATGACTAATTACAGTTATGTTTATTGGTTGTTTGTGTTCAAATAATTACATTTGTAAGCATAAATCTAATTTAAGGCAAACACCACCGTGGCATTGACCACAGTGGAACAACTGTAAAACCGTCAATATGATGTGCATCATAAAACATCACTGTAACTCAATGACCAATAAAACTCAGCCAATATGTTAATTCAGGGCAATTTGCAATTGCTCATGCGACACAACGCAACATTTTATATTGCTTTTTGGTTGGCAAAAATCAAAGAAAGAAATCTTCGTATTTGGTAAGGTTATTCAATTCAATAATATGATTTATTCAAACAACATTCAACAAACATTACAATTTAAGACTATGTGAACATGTTAGACACATAATATTGTTTGAAGGGAATACACAAGAAGTTAGAAACCGATAGTACTATGTATCCTCAAACACAATATTTGTTGTCACAACCATAATATAATAAATCATGATTATATTTAAATATAGCACACATCCTAAATACACGACTAGGAAAGAAAGCAAAACAGCACAAACAGAATTAGTGATACAACCCCTAGTTCATTAGTCACATTAATATCCTAAATACACGACTAGGAAAGAAAACAAAACAACACAAACAGAATTACTGATACAACCCCTAGTTCATTAGTCACATAAAAAATGTACATCAATAGAATCCATTTTGTTATTTAGAGATGAAGTTATTTAATTTATTAACTGAGTTAAACCATAGGATGTAGACATATTTTCACGGAATCCATACTGACTAGGGTTAGTAATGTTATTGTTATCAATAAATGCACTTAGCCTACTGTTAAAACGTTGTTGTAGTATTTTGGAAAATTGTGGAAGTAGTGAAATTGGTCTGTAGTTCGTACAATCTTCTTTGATTCCCGACTTGAACACTGGGCTTACTTTAGCAATTTTGAATTTATCTGGGAATACCCCAGTTTTGAAAGATGTGTTAAAAATATGGGTGAGTAGCTTAATGATTGATGTGTTTTTGTTAGGTTAATTTCTACTGTAACACACTAAATTATACCATCGATTTTAACTGTTTTATGTGTTACCAATTTGCTTCCATAAATGTTTTTTTTTGTACAGTGCAACACCTCCACCTCTCTTGTTAGTTCAATCTTTTTCGCATTTGCTGATACAGTACACTACAAACCTCTCCTGTAACGGTAGTAAGGTTATAATGTATGTCACAATGAGTTAGATTTTAAGTTATTGCGCTTATAAATTAACTTCAGTCAATCAAAACATAACTGATCCAATGTATAACATTTCGACCATACTAAGTGCTCATATCTTTACAGTTGAGATCATCGCTCAAACAAGACACGTTTAATGGAATAGTTATGTTTAACATAATACATTATACATATATATATATATATATATATATATATATATATATATATATATATATAATATATATATATACACACTGTGTTTGTGTTCACCATATGTAAACAAGGCAAAATATGAATTCATAATAATTTTCATTGATGCAGAAACAACAGCAGTAATGTACTACGCACAATTCCGGGTGCCTGGCCTCGACTATATAGACAACTACGGCGTCAACACATCGGCAGATTACGCGAAGTTGGCAAACGAAGTCAAGGACACAGTAAGTTATGCAAAATATACGTACGTCTTGAGTGTGTGTGTGTGTGTGTGTGTGTGTGTGTGTGTGTGTGTGTGTGTGTGTGTGTGTGTGTGTGTGTGTGTGTGTGTGTGTGTGTGTGTGTGTGTGTGTGTGTGTGTGTGTGTGTGTGTGCGCGTGCGTGCGTGCTGTGTGTGTGGGTGTGTGTGTGTGTGTGTGTTTGTTTGTGTGAGTGTGTGTGTTTGTGTGTGTGTGTGTGTTTGTGTGCACGTGAGTGCGTGCGTGCTTGCACCTTTATTACTATCACCTCCCCGTTATTGTAACAGTAGCATGGCAGTAAGTTTATCACGTATCCCCGCATCAATGAGAGATTTCAGCTATGGTCATTATTTTATTGTTATTTTCAGGTGAGTGGAATTTACAAGGCAGATGAAAATGTGGGCTCAAGACTGATCAACATCACTGACGTTACATTCAGGTTAGACTGATTGTCTATATGCTAAGATACACCTTTAGGGTTGTGTCACACCATTTATGACGTAACACTGCTACTTTCGTGTAAGCCAAACATAATTAAATTAGCATAATAATGACAACAACAATAAGACAACTTATTCTGTGCCTGAAAACCGGAATTTGGCAATAGTTTTAACTGATCTAGCACTAGAAGGAAGCTTATTAAAAATAGTAGGTGCAGCTACAGAGAAGACCTAGTCCTAATATTAATTGATATCATATCGGACAGAAAACCAATTCTGAGCGCGTTGATATCCATCAGGGCAACATTTTGTGTAACGGAATTGCAGTAGTCTAATTTAATAGTGACTATCACAGCTGCAATTGGTTTTGCAACAGAAAGATGCAAATACTGAATAATACTCCGTAAACCACCAATATGACAATAATGGGTTCGACACATTTGAGAAAAAGTTGTCATAAACAATTACTCCTATATTCCATGTTAAAATCGCAGACGTAACATACTCAGTAAGGACAGGGGTAAGAAGGCATTGTATATGTCCATGATGTTAGGTTATTTAGCGCATTTGTGCTGCACATTAATTGATATAACATGTTGATATACCAACATTAAATAGGGGAACTTATACTTGCATTGGTGTTTTACAAATATACACAGCATAAACGTGGTTTTGTTATTCGCGATCATCGAAATTTAACATATTTCATAGGTTCCAGAATAATGTAATACCTCAGAGATCACCATTGTGACCAAAGACAGGTAGCATGACTGCACTGCCGTTTTCGTGCTGTATTTAGTGTAATTATTCATTATGAAATATTTAACAGGAAAGGGAGCGTCATTGTTGACTTCGTCCTTTGGGTGGATTCAACTGTCAGCAGCAAAGATGTTCTACACGACATCCTCAGCAATGCTCCATTCAATATCGGAGGACAGGCTGCTGATCTGAACAGTGTCAAGGTGTCAGGTAACGACAAGCTTTAAACTTCTACAACAGTTACATTGTTTTGCTCATCGCGTTTCATATTAATTTCACAAAACACAAACCTGGGAAATGTTCACTACGATGTGCTAGATCACGTGTGTGGATGTGGTTGGCTTCGTTTTGATGAACTTAACAAAGGTAGAGTGAAATTAACTAGAAGCCGATCGTTTCGAAATTAGTTATAATGAAGCATATTACTTGGATAAGAAAATTATAATGCAATCAAACCACAACACTGTTGTGTATGATATGCAATATAATAACACAAGTTTTATTAGCAACTCAACTGAGTTGGATTGACATTACAATATGTTACAATTAACTCATCAAAACATCACACAAATACAATAGATATACATTTGATAGCGCAAATCATACCGTATTAATCGCCTTTTTACTGACAGTTGTGTAATGCCCACGGTATAAAGGAGTTACGGAATCTATTCGTTCTAGTAACTGGTACACATTTTCTTGTCTAATATTATATTTGGTATGTCTTTTGTCAGGCAGCAGATAATTTAATCTATGTGTGCCGACTTTAATTTTATAAAAATATTTTTGACAAATGCTGTCCTGTCTTATATTCAACGTATCCAGGTTAACACGTCTAAGTATCTCCGGGGTAACGCAATCCAGGAAAATACCTTTTAATGCCCTTTTTGTATAACTTCAATATTATCAGACAAATATTGGGGCAAGTTAGTGTGCCAAACAGGACATGCATATTCTAGAACTGGTCTCACCACACTAACATATACACTTACCAGATCTTTCTGTGTAATCCCTGCACGCTTTAACTGATATAACATGTACAAGCGTTTAGCAGCCTTTTTCACAATATTATCCACGTGTTTGTTCCATGTCAGATCCTGAGAAATGGTCACACCTAATAGCATGGCAAAACTTGTGCTATATCCCTCCCTGAAATTGCCATCTTGTGCAAAACTAATGATTATTTCTTTTGATTTTTCCGAATTACTTTTCATGTCATTCTGTTCTGTCCATCTAGCAGCAATATCAACCGACTCTTGTATAACAGATACATCATTTCTGTCGCATATTTCAAATAACGTACTGTCATCTACATACTTATATACTGGAACAGTCGTTTTTAAATCATTTATGGAGACAAGGAAACATTTAGGCCCAGACAATGTCCCTTGCGGTACTCCCCCATTGGGATGACCAGAATGGGAATATTCATTTCCTATTTTTACTCGTTGAGCTCTTTCTAATATGAATGTTGCAATCCATCTTAAAATATGTGCGGGCAACCCATATGACTGTAGCTTATCTAGCAACAAATGATGATTAATAAGATCAAACGCATTGCTAAAGTGTAGCATTACAACTCTGACATAAGAATTCAATTTATCTGTCGCCTTATACCACATATGAACCAGTTCGACAAGAACGTCTGTTGTGGACGTTCCGCTAATTCCTCCAAATTGCTTAGCATCAATTTTACCTTCAATTGTTTCATTCACCTATTTCATTATTATTGATTCAAACACCTTGGCAGCTATTGGAGTTAGTGAAATTGGTCTAATATCTTTTTTCAATCGACACAGTGGGGCTTATTTTTGGCACCGGTATTACATTGGCCATTTTTCATTCCATAGGGAGTATACCTTCTCTTAGTGAATTGTTAAAAATAGCAGTTAATGGAGGGGCGAGAACATTTGCATAATTTCTTAACACCCATGCAGGGATGTTGTCAGGCCCAGTAGCCTTGTTGGCTTTAACACTCTCCAAGGCTTTAAAAGTAGTACATACGCTTATCACATACTGATCCGGCAGTTCCTCGTTAACGTCGAACACCTTGTGACTCTTATTTAACCGAGGCAAATGGTCACTCACAGACACAAAGAAATCATTCATTGTATTGGCCAGTAAGCCACAATCACCATCCGTTGTTTTGTTAGCTAGACCTTGCATGCATGATTTGCCATTTGTTTTAAGTCCCATTATTGTTTTCATATACTTCCACCAATCATGGGATCCCGATTCATGCATTGCTGCAACTTGTGTTTGGTAAAACTTATACTTAAGTTTCGAAGCGGCTCGGATGACCTTATAACGCAATATGTTTGCTTGATTCAAATCACCACTCATGTGAGCTCGGTGTCTTTTATGAACTAAGTATCTGAACCAGTCTGTGACCCATGGTTTATCAGCCGTAATCCTCGTAACAATTTTAGTAGGAAAGCATATTTCCATCAGGTTGCAAATAACCGTTTGGTAATATAAATACTGATCTGCACATGAATCAAGCCTAAATAGGGGTTCCCATTTGATGGCTGATAAAGCCATATTGAATTGGTTTTTCTTTACAATATAAAGAGGTGTGTGGATGTGTGTTAAAGGAATTTTCAGACGTAAACGAAAATATAGTTTTTGTATTTAAGTGAATTGATATGACGCATCATATATATTCCATGTGTTTCTCACAATTATTTCACTGACTGTCTTTTTTGTTTCAGAAAAAGAGATAGAAGATACTGGTAATATATTTTACAATACAAATTCAATAATATTATATTTTATGTGTGTAATTATGTTTTATGCATAAACTTAAATTATTAACAAGTGGGGTTACCCTGTCACGCCCATACAGTATATGTTAACAACAATCCTAGTGTTTCATTGTCCATGGAGTTGACAAGTTGTACAGTCGTGCTCTCTGCAAAGCAACATTGAGCACTGACACATTATTCTATAACTGAAAATCCCATACAAATGTGTCGTTGTTGTAGTTGTGATTGTTGTCGTCGTTGTCATAGTTGTAGCAATGGTAGTTATTGTTGTAGTTGTCTGTTGTTGATTGTTGGCTGTTGTTGGTTTTTGACTGTTGGTTGTTGTTAGCTTTGGGTTGTCGTTGTTGTTAGTTGATGGTTGGTTTGTTAATTTGTTGTTGTTGTTGTTTTTGTAGTTGTTATTGACAATGGCGCTACACCCGACCATCAGTGTGCGTGTATAGCTAGAGTCACCTAAACATAATATATTTCGGCTAGGCGGACGAATTACTTCACACAGAAATTATATAGATGCGTTCTTATTGCAATCGCAGAGTGTTACTGTTTGCTATTCTGACCCAGCGTTCCCGTGGCTGCCGGTGATCCTGGGCGTCGTGAGTGCTGTCGTCCTCATCGTTATTCTCGTCTTGGCCGTGCGCAAGTGCAACACGAACCGTCTGTCGGATGTCTCCAGTGACGTTGACAGTCCAGTCTACAGGTATTCAACTAGTATTGCGTTCATAAACATCGTAATTGTTGTTGCCACCGTCAATATCGCAATTTATATGGAAAGATAGGTCTGACATAATATGCGAATATTTATGAATATTATTCATAAATATTCGCTAAGGCTACTGAAGTCACATGTCCTGCCCACGCGTGTACCGTTATATACGAACACCAAAAACGTCGACAATAATACTATTCAGAACGTTCAAACCAGTAGTGGTAATTTCATACGTTTTGGTAATATTTATGAATAGTGGCGTCATCATTTATTAGCTTCATTTTATTGACATATCCAACCAACATTTATGGAAACACACCTGCATGTCAGTTACATTAATGAGTCTATCACATTTTCATTTACTACAGGATTAGCCTCTTGTTGCCACAATCATGATGACGCTATACAAATCATGAAATGCGACGATGTTTCTGTTACAGAACGACGTTCCCAAAACAAGACAGACTCTGGCGCCAGATACGCCCAAGAATGCCCGCCAAACCCAACATCGACCCACAATACCAGGTTTGTGTCAAGCATGTATTGCAGTTTCATGTGTCGGTGTCTTTGTGTAGGGTAGGCTACACATAAGTACAAATAATACTATCAGACTGAATAAATGTGTAAATGCATGTGTACATATATTGTTGAGCTACATATTGTTTTAATGTGTGCCGTAAACAATATTGAACAGAGTCGTATTGTGATAACCAGTGTCTAAATAAAGTTCACTATCATTAGTATATAAGGTGTGTAAGCAAGATGGACAACAATTATATTAACTTCTTTTTGTTCTTATTTATGCTATGTTCCTACAAATGTGTTATGGCGAGTGTTTTCTCTGCAGCTTCCGGGACGTTGGACCCACCACCCGGCCCCCACCTACGTGAGAGGTCAGAGGGAGACGACCAACCAGAGAAGTCAGAGAGACCAATGGGTGAGCCGCCGTGTTCTCTATTACAAACAGTACCAAATAAATACAAAGACACGGGTTCATATTTTTAGGTTGAATTCCACGTGTAAGCGATACGCGCAACATATTCGATATATATGTGTGTGTGTGTGTGTGTGTGTGTGTGTGTGTGTGTGTGTGTGTGTGTGTGGTGCGTGCGTGCGTGCGTGCGTGCGTGCGTGCGTGCGTGCGTGCGTGTGTGTGGTGTGTGTGGTGTGTGTGGTGTTGTGTAGTTGGGTGGTGTGTGTGTGTGTGTGTGTGTGTGTGTGTGTGTGTGTGTGTGTGTGTGTGTGTGTGTGTGTGTGTGTTGTGTGTGTGTGTGTGTGTCTTATGATCGGTGTTGTAAGTAATCCAAGACTCAAACGCTTAGTTAAATAACTAACCACAGGACAACACACCACCTATCAAACTAACCCACGTACTACACAACACAAATCCGACCACTGGATACGACACACACACACACACACACACACACACACACACACACACACACACACACACACACACACACACACACACACACACACACACACACACACACACACACACACACACACACACACACACACACACACACACACACACACACACACACACACACACACACACACACACACACACACACACACACACATATATATATAATGTCAGCAGTCACTTATGATGACGATTAAATTAATTATTTGAATACAATTAATTATTATAACGTATAGCTTATTTAGTGTTTATATACACATAACTTGTATTTGCAGTCGAGGTCGACAACTCGTTGAAGACAACACTGAATATGGACAGATATGCGGAAATTGATAACGGCGAGCAATCTTTCCTTCATATTTCGAAAGAGATTGCATGTGAAATGGTTGTTATAATTTGAATCTACACCATCGTAGCGTAGCTACTCAATGGAACATAATTGCGACGCTATCTCCTTTTGGAAATTATGCACACAATATTACTAGCAAAACAAATCAAAATGAGTTTGTGCAAATAGAAAGTGTGTTTTTAAGTAATAATGATGCTACAAATAGTAACTTTTCTCTGAAATACATGACGTGACTTGTTGTTGAGAATTAAAATAGTATTGGGTGTAAATGTAGTATTTAAATGCACATAGCCTTTTATTCATTTATTGTCAGAGAGTTCATGTTTCTATACTATTAGTAGTAGTGCTTAGTGCTTACTCTATTAATGGTATACACTAAGGCCCGGAAACGTATGCAGCATTAAAACATTAATGATGTTCCACACATAATAACTCCAGTCGGGTATCTACCTAAATTAGACGCCTTAATACATAGGATAAACAGTATGTTTGCAATATATATTGGATTGATTAGACTGGAATCTCGTGTTGTAATCAGTGAATATAAATGTATATAACCGCTTATTGATATTATACATAAACAGGGGGATAAGGTACGTCTTCGTCTACATAGAATTTACGTAATCCGCATAATGATGTATAAGTATAAATGTAAAGCTATATAATGCAAATATATATATATATATATATATATATATATATATATATATATATATATATATAGATATAGATATATAATAAAATTGCGTAAAGGGATAAAGAAATGTTGTGCGGCTTCTGTGCAAAATGGCGGTCAGGCAATTTAATAAGATTTAGGCGAACTGCTCAGCACTGTATCACTGTTATCATAAAATGCACAATTCTTCGGCTCTATGCATATATATATGGGTGGTGGTGTGATTACAAATATGAAATAGTATATACGTTTGTTGCTTTAAATATATTCAGACGTACAAACAAATGTTTGTGAAGGGTGCTAAGGTGTATCAACATATATTATTTGTTATTAATATATTGAATTGTACTGGAAAGGCACCATCTGGCAGAGGATAGCGTCTTCGTTCAAGCACGGGATATAATAGAGAATCATGATTTTATAACATCGTAATGATTCATACAAATGTTAACCGCAGGACATGGTGTGACAATAACGTTGAATATATTGGTTATTACGTGGAATCAATCCATTATCATGCCAAGACATATATGTTAACAATAATTGTAATGCCAAATTTATTTTCTGATAAAAACAATTAGTATGCTTAGTAATTTCGTTGCAAACTGGTTTAGGCTAACGATTCAGCTATTGATAGAGTGGGATAAGGTCATATTACAGTACATTTTAATGTCATTTGAAGTATAAGTTTATGTAGTGTGTTACTGATATTTTATATAAACAGGGGGATAAGGTATTAAACTTGCATAAAAAT
>JAODUO010000154.1:0-45000 GCA_025642075.2 Ridgeia piscesae
TATTCAAATATTACCATTAATTTTAATTTAGATGTTGTGATGAAAAATTAAACTGGAAAGATTACATCAGATGACTATGCTTTAGGGGCTATTTGCAAATGCAGTGGTAATCGGTTGGCACAGTTATACATGTTAGTTTTACTCTTTTTGCCGTATGTGTGAAAAAGGGGAAATGTCTATCTCACGTACTTACACTGCATAATATGTTACAAAACATGGTAATAAGGATTATGCACAAAGCACAAAGATGCGATCACACAACTCCATTTTTTTTAATCCCTTTTTTTGGACAAAAACTTTAAAAATTTTCTCAATTACCGCAAAATCCCCCGGGGGGTTTTAAAAAAACTTTTTTTTTAAAATTTTTGGGAATATAAAAAACTTTTATAATTATGTTAACTATTTTTTGCCAGCGATGCCTGGAAGGGTCTTAACAGGGTAGAACTCGCAAAGAACAACCTTTGGTATCTGACAATCCAGCAAAGTTTGCAAATGACTTCGACTATAGAGATGAATGTGATATATTATGTCACGCAATAAGCTCCAGCCCTGTAACACTGGTCGAAAGTGATGTTGTTAGATGCTTCTCACGTATTAACCCAAACAAAGCACCTGGGCCCGATGGTTTGCGGGGCCGTGTTATGAAAGTATGCGTGGATCAACTCGGTCCTTTTTCACAATGTTTTTCCAATTGCTCTTAAACACACATTCTATGCCACGCTCGTGGAAAAATTTACTATTATGCCCATTGCCAAAAAACCTGGCGCCAGAGAATTTAGTGACTTTCGACCAGTGATGCTTACATTTATTATTGCTAAATGTATGGAAAGACTTGTATATAATCAACTGATTAAGCATGTGGCCAATCGCGGCCCCCAAGTTTCCCAAAAAAACTAGAAAAGAAAACCTTCTGCTAACCTTGCCACATGGATTTTTTAACATTTTTACCTGATTAAACATCAGATAATGGGCCCTTTTTAGGTCGTCTTAAAGATGAACACTCTCTTTCCGAATATCTCCTTCAAATCGATGCGTTAACCTTTCAGTTTCAGTCCAGCTTTCTTAAATTTCTTTCATAATACAACTAAAACTAAGAGTTAATGTTTGGAGGGGAAGGACGAAAAAAAAAAAATTTTTTTAAAAAAAAAACCAACCCCAAATTGATGAAAGCTTGTCATTCTGTGATCATGTTAATTATATTTTGAATAATTTAACCATCGTAAAGAGTACTACAGCTAGGCCATGGATAGCGAATATTCTCCTCAATCACTCGAGTGTAGCACGTGTTGTTGCACTGTGCACAGGGAACACACCCATCCACTTGGAATGCGCGTCGATGGGAACAAGGAACATTGTTCCCTGTATAGGCACAGTATATACGAGATGGAGTCGAGACCATGGTTTCACTGGCCAATCCCAAGGATGCAGTCTTGCTTCAGCAGGAGCTGCTCGGTGGTCTTGGCACACTGAGAAATTTTTTTGATTTCCCCCAACCCATTTTCCCCGGGGTTTTTTGGCCCAGGGGTTAAAGGCCCCCCCTTTTTGTTTCCCCTGGGGTTTTTTTAATTTCACAACAAAGCGTTGGCGTTAGCATAGAGCACGGAACTGGCCGGTCGAAAAAGTTAAAGACATACAGCAACAACATCATATCGATAACATGTCCAAACTATTGACGGCTCCACCGCAGAGTTGGCCACATTGAACGGGAAACGAGCAAATCTCTTCGGACGCGACTGGCTACACGAGATAAAGCTCAAGTGGGGTTCCATCATGAGGGTAGGGACAGAGTTAGAGGACACCCTCAACTCGTACGCTGATGTATTCAGAAAAGGACTTTGGGGGCTTTTAAGGGAAACTTTTCCCAGTCCAGTTTAAAAATCAACGGTTTACTGCACAAACCAGTTTCTTCAAAAAACTGGCTGTGCAGTAACAGTGATGTCAATCTGGACTGGGTAGTTTCCTTCACAAGTCACCCAGTCCTTTTCTGAATACATCAGCGTACGAGTTGAGGGTGTCCTCTAACTCTGTCCCTACCCTCATGATGGAACCCCACTTGAGCTTTATCTCGTGTAGCCAGTCGCGTCCGAAGAGATTTGCTCGTTTCCCGTTCAATGTGGCCAACTCTGCGGTGGAGCCGTCAATAGTTTGGACATGTTATCGATATGATGTTGTTGCTGTATGTCTTTAACTTTTTCGACCGGCCAGTTCCGTGCTCTATGCTAACGCCAACGCTTTGTTGTGAAATTAGCCAGGGAACAAAAGTCCTACCTGCAGCGAAAATGTGAACTCATTGTTCAAGATCAAGTGCTCCTGTGGGGAACCAGAGTAGTGGTACCACCTCAGGGCAGATGGGCTACATGAAGCACACCCCGGTAAGAATGAAAGTCCTAGCCTGAGATCTGGTCTGATGGCCAGGTATCGACGAGGCACTGGAAACAAAGTGAAGACATGCTCAGTGTGCCAAGACCACCGAGCAGCTCCTGCTGAAGCAAGACTGCATCCTTGGGATTGGCCAGTGAAACCATGGTCTCGACTCCATCTCGTATATACTGTGCCTATACAGGGAACAATGTTCCTTGTTCCCATCGACGCGCATTCCAAGTGGATGGGTGTGTTCCCTGTGCACAGTGCAACAACACGTGCTACACTCGAGTGATTGAGGAGAATATTCGCTATCCATGGCCTAGCTGTAGTACTCTTTACGATGGTTAAATTATTCAAAATATAATTAACATGATCACAGAATGACAAGCTTTCATCAAGTGATGTACCTAGGCACTTGAAGCTCTTCACTATTTCTACTTCTTGATTATCTACGAATATCGGTTTTGGTGGCTGAGTCGTCCTTCCCCTCCAAACATTAACTCTTAGTTTTAGTTGTATTATGAAAGAAATTTAAGAAAGCTGGACTGAAACTGAAAGGTTAACGCATCGATTTGAAGGAGATATTCGGAAAGAGAGTGTTCATCTTTAAGACGACCTACAAAGGCCATGTCATCTGCATGTTTAATCACGGTAAGAAATGAATTGAAAAAGTCCATGAATAGGACACGGACGGTTCCAGCAGAAGTCTCTAGATGACTGGCAATTAAATTGAACAAAGTTAGTGTTGCGTCATGTACTCCTCTTTTGGCTCTGAAAGCAAATTGTAGGGGTCCATGCGATTGGCCACATGCTTAATCAGTTGATTATATACAAGTCTTTCCATACATTTAGCAATAATAAATGTAAGCATCACTGGTCGAAAGTCACTAAATTCTCTGGCGCCAGGTTTTTTGGCAATGGGCATAATAGTAAATTTTTCCACGAGCGTGGCATAGAATGTGTGTTTAAGAGCAATTGGAAAAACATTGTGAAAAAGGACCGAGTTGATCCACGCATACTTTCATAACACGGCCCCGCAAACCATCGGGCCCAGGTGCTTTGTTTGGGTTAATACGTGAGAAGCATCTAACAACATCACTTTCGACCAGTGTTACAGGGCTGGAGCTTATTGCGTGACATAATATATCACATTCATCTCTATAGTCGAAGTCATTTGCAAACTTTGCTGGATTGTCAGATACCAAAGGTTGTTCTTTGCGAGTTCTACCCTGTTAAGACCCTTCCAGGCATCGCTGGCATTACAAGATACTGTTCAAGTGTGGTGTCAGTATATGTGCACTAATTATAGTCCTATTTCACTATTACCAAAATTATCAAAAAACAAGTCTTTGACTTCAAATTTACCCTTTCAAACATTGTAATTTGTAGTGTTGTAGTTAAAGTTGCTTGTTTGTATTATATGTTATTGTTTTAATAATGTTCTGAGTACTATGTTCTGAATAAACGTCCATTAATATTAGCCTCGGTATTACAAAAAAGTGGAGTTGTGTGATCGCATCTTTGTGCTTTGTGCATAATCCTTATTACCATGTTTTGTAACATAATTATGCAGTGTAAGTACGTGAGATAGACATTTCCCCATATGTTCACACATCACGGCAAACACAGAGTAAAACGTAACATGTATACACTGTGCCAACCGATTACTTCACTGCATTTGTACACAATAGCAACACTAAAGCATAGTCATCTGATGTAATCTTTCCAGTTTAATTCTTCATCGACGACACATCTAAATTAATACCTCGTAATGGTAATATTTGAATAGTTGTTGTCTTGACATTGACACGAGACAACCGAGCACGTCTGACAATAACCAGTAATTGGTTATGCTGTATTAACAGACAATTTGTTGATTAAGAACGACAATTGCAATTTATCCAGCTCGCTGCAAATTAAATATTCAGGCTGTGTTGAATCATTTGATGAACATATCATGTTTGCGTCAGTAGCAAGTAAGACAATTTAATCCATTTAGTTACACTGCACATGTTATTGATATCTAGAATAAAAAGCTTCGGACCACGTATTGACACCTGTTATTCTATGTGAGTCAGAGAGGTAGCCATAAACGTTTACAATATAAATTGGCTGCTATTACGCAATTAACAACCAATCCAATTACACGTATTTCCACGAATCCCATTATGATCCTCAGTGAGTTCAAGTTGTTTTACACATCAGCTGGTGATCGAGAGTGAGAGTGTCAAACGCCTTCTTAAGATCTGCGTCTATGAACATGCCTAACGTACATTTCTTGTGTTCATGCGAGTGAGAGTGTCAAACGCCTTCTTAAGATCTGCGTCTATGAACATGCCTAACGTACATTTCTTGTGTTCATGCGAGTGAGAGTGTCAAACGCCTTCTTAAGATCTGCGTCTATGAACATGCCTAACGTACATTTCTTGTGTTCATGCGAGTGAGAGTGTCAAACGCCTTCTTAAGATCTGCGTCTATGAACATGCCTAACGTACATTTCTTGTGTTCATGCGAGTGAGAGTGTCAAACGCCTTCTTAAGATCTGCGTCTATGAACATGCCTAACGTACATTTCTTGTGTTCATGCGAGTGAGAGTGTCAAACGCCTTCTTAAGATCTGTGTCTATGAACATGCCTAACGTACATTTCTTGTGTTCATGCGAGTGAGAGTGTCAAACGCCTTCTTGAGATATGTGTCTATGAACATGCCTAACGTACATTTGTTCTCTTGTGTTCAAGCGAGTTTGTAATATCTTCAAGGAATGGGAAATTGGCACATAATGGCGTTCTTTTATGATTGTACAAACATTTATGAATCCGTCAAGTCGAGAATAATGTATACACACACGCACCCACGCACGCACACACGCACGCACGCACGCACACATGCACGCACGCACACACATACACACGCACGCACGCAGCACGCACGCACACACACACACACACACACACACACACAACACACACCACTCTGCCTAAAGCCGGTCACCATATTCCTCATGCTTCATCTCTCAAACTTATAGGCAAAGAACATGACATATACCAAAAAACAATGATTAAACATTTCTACCTTAACATGTATGATAAGGCGATAGTATTCAACCAGTAACTTTACAACATGTAACGTTGCTGCTTATTACAATTTCTGAATTCACAACAGGACATTCAATTACCTACACGCATATCACGTAAACTTAAAGGAATGGTGCTAAGCTCGTGTGTTACTGCAGCATATATGTATGTGTAGCATGTATCACAGTGAATGATCACAGCAGTCTTAGAGCTGCCACTGTGTGGCAGTTATTTTGTAAAATGATATAGTTGACACCTCAGCCAGCACACGGTTAAGGTCAACCTGGCAGAGTCATAATAATGGCTGGTGAAGCCACGTGTATGTTGAGGGGCTGTCATTACATTAACAGATGATTACACCTTTTTACAGGTGTTGTAACTTTGATTTGATCTCTCGAACTATCGATGAGAGAAACTGCGATGAAGGGCTTAGAGACGATGGGACTAGCAGATTTACGAAAACAACCTAGTACGAAGAATCGTGAAGTTATGAGAGTTCATAAGGGACGAGTTGACGAATTGAAAATAGTTTTAAAAAGAAATTGGCGACGAGTAGGTTGAAATGTGCCGGTCATGTGGAAAGAATAGAGATGGAAAATTTGCAAAGACAGCAGATGCTGGAGGGGAATGAAGGCGAGGAAGGCCGATATTTCAATGGAAGGACTGCATTACGAGAGACAGGGAAAGAGTCGGAGACAAATGGAGAACTACAGCAACAGTTAGAAGGAACTGGCGACTATTCACAGGAAACAGAGTGAGAGAAAATGAGGAAAGAGAAGAGGATGAAAAAGACGACGGAAAAGGAAATCATGGCCAACCTGATGATAAATTTGACGTTAGTCTAGTAACCGGACAACTATTATTTAGAATCCTTAATATTCATTAGCTGTCACGCCCATTGAGAATGATGACATTTTCGTTGTGCTGTCGCAGCTAGGACTGTACGCTGTAGCCAACTGGGTGCTGATCGCCAAAGACAGAAATGCAGGATTCCTCCACTTTGGGTAACTTAATCCTATATGAATGATGCAAATTTTCTTTGCCAAGGGGTAGGATTGGGAAAGAAATCCTCACACGAGCATCCTTATACCCTTTGTACTTTGTGACTCTGTGAATCAGTTACCCTATTTCTGGTTGTCAATACCACGCCCTCTTCATTTTCCGGTATTGGGGGCATGACCCCCTTTCGTCCCCCTCTGGCTATACCACTGTAGTATAACGTAATCTAAATTAAAATAATCAAACATCTTATGTTTAACCAGCATTTATGCCGCGTTTGGATAAAATAAATTTCCTGGCCGGAGCAATGTATGGGCTTTGCTACGGACGATGGTGTTGAGAATACTCTGCTTTTCTATTTTGAATAGGAGCGATACTGATACTAATAAGAATAATGCTTTTTACGGATATCATACTTTGTAAATGTGGTTGGCTCATGTTGTGTATTATACAATTAACGGTATTATGTGGCGATCATACTAAATGTTATCTGCACGCATTCACGTGTTCAGACAGTTCGTACTGATGAATTATCCAAATGCATGTGTACACGGCCACTGGCAGTCATCAATGTGTCGCCTTAACAACGAGCAACAACGCCGTGCCTGGTAGTTGGCTGGTCGGGCGTGTCGTCACCGAGTGACCCCGGCAAAGAAGCTGCTGTCAACGGCGCGTCTGCTCCAAGCTGTTCTCCAAACACAATTCTACAGCACCTACCGAACGGTAAGGGTATATTTGTCTTTATCTGTTATTGTAACTTTTACTGTTGTTATTATTGCTTCAAGGAACAAACGTCATGTAACAGGTAGAACTAAATTATGAATACACAAATACAGATACTATTAGGTATTGACTAACTTTATCTCAATTGATTCCAGGTATGATTTCATTTTACACAGACGTAATAAACAGGTATATGTTTAGAAGGCGGGGAAGGCTTACTCTAATATATATATATATATATATATATATATATATATATATATATATATATATATATATATATATAGATTAGAATTCAAATGATTATAATATATATATATATATGATAGTGGATGGTGAAGGTGGAAGATGGATGGTGAGAGGGGGTGGATGGGGGAGTGGATGGTGAGAGGGCGGGATGATGGATGGTGAGAGGATGCGGGAAGATGGATGGTGAAGGAGCGGGAAGATGGATGGTGAGAGGAGCGGGAAGATGGATGGTGAGAGGAGCGGGAAGATGGATGGTGAGAGGAGCGGGAAGATGGATGGTGAGAGGAGCGGAAAGATGGATGGTGAGAGGAGCGGGAAGATGGATGGTGAGGGGTTAGGAGCGGGATAGGATGGATGGTGAGAGGAGCGGGAAGATGGATGGTGAGAGGAGATCGGGAAGATGGATGGTGAGAGGAGCGGGAAGATGGATGGTGAGAGGAGCGGGAAGATGGATGGTGAGAGGTGAGTGCGGAAGATGGATGGTGAGAGGAGCGGGAAGATGGATGGTGAGAGGGCGGGAAGATGGATGGTGAGAGGATGCGAGAAGATGTGGATGGTGAGAGGAGCGGGAAGATGGATGGTGAGAGGAGCGGGAAGATGGATGGTGAGAGGAGCGGGAAGATGGATGGTGAGAGGTGCGGGAAGATGGATGGTGAGAGGAGCGGGAAGATGGATGGTGAGAGGAGCGGGAAGATGGATGGTGAGAGGAGCGGGAAGATGGATGGTGAGAGGAGCGGGAAGATGGATGGTGAGAGGAGCGGGAAGATGGATGGTGAGAGGAGCGGGAAGATGGATGGTGAGAGGAGCGGGAAGATGGATGGTGAGAGGTGCGGGAAGATGGATGGTGAGAGGTGCGGGAAGATGGATGGTGAGAGGAGCGGGAAGATGGATGGTGAGAGGTGCGGGAAGATGGATGGTGAGAGGTGCGGGAAGATGGATGGTGAGAGGTGCGGGATGATGGATGGTGAGAGGTGCGGGATGATGGATGGTGAGAGGTGCGGGAAGATGGATGGTGAGAGGTGCGGGATGATGGATGGTGAGAGGTGCGGGATGATGGATGGTGAGAGGTGCGGGAGATGGATGGTGAGAGGTGCGGGAGATGGATGGTGAGAGGTGCGGGAAGATGGATGGTGAGAGGTGCGGGAGGTGGGGATGGATGGTGAGAGGTGCGGGAGATGGATGGTGAGAGGTGCGGGAAGATGGATGGTGAGTAGGTGCGGGAAGATGGATGGTGAGAGGTGCGGGATGATGGATGGTGAGAGGTGCGGGAAGATGGATGGTGAGAGGTGCGGGAAGATGGATGGTGAGTGGTGCGGGAAGATGGATGGTGAGAGGTGCGGGATGATGGATGGTGAGAGGTCGGGATGATGGATGGTGAGAGGTGCGGGATGATGGATGGTGAGAGGTGCGGGATGATGGATGGTGAGAGGTGCGGGAGATGGATGGTGAGAGGTGCGGGATGATGGATGGTGAGAGGTGCGGGATGATGGATGGTGAGAGGTGCGGGATGATGGATGGTGAGAGGTGCGGGATGATGGATGGTGAGAGGTGTGGGAAGATGGATGGTGAGTGGTGCGGGAAGATGGATGGTGAGTGGTGCGGGATGATGGATGGTGAGTGGTGCGGGAAGATGGATGGTGAGAGGTGAAGGATGATGGATGGTGAGAGTTGCGGGATGATGGATGGTGAGAGGTGCGGGAATATGGATGGTGAGAGATGCGGGAGGATAATTATAGGTTCGGGAGTATGATAAAAGGTGCGGGATTTTGTTTAAAGGTGCGTAACGGTGGCGTGGGTTGCTTGATGATGGTGGAGAGTGCGGTGGTGGTGGTGCTGGAGGGAAATGGGAGATCTGAGTGGGTGCGGCGGGGTGTATGGGATGGTGCTGGAGTGAATGTGACTGGGTTAACAGGGCGGAGGAGGTTGACGAGAGTTCGGGGTACTGAAGGGTGCAGAGAGGTTTAATTTGTTAAAGCGACTGTAATGGAACTCCATAAAATAATTAAACATATTTAGTTTAAAAAGTATGATGATGTGTTTTGATAAATAGTTCGATTTACTAACCTGGGCAACAGGTGGCGCTTTACTAAATACTACCGATAATTTTGAAAGTACACTGCTTTAATATATCGCTGATATTATTAATATAAAAAGCGATGTTGAGGTATTATTTATTAATGATAATGATGATGGTAATTATTATAACAGTAATTTTTTACCGCTATCATACTTTGTTAATTCGGTTGGCTCATGTTGTGTGTTTATACTATTAACGCTATTATGTGGCGATCAGACTAAATGTTTTCTGCGCGCATTCACGTATTACCCCGGATATGTATTAAAATATATATATATATATATATATATATATATATATATATATATATTATATGTGATACAATATATATTATAATATGTATATAATTAATATATATATATATATATATGTATATTATAATATATTATATATATATGTATATATATGTATATATATATATATATATATATATATATATATATATATATATATATATATATATATATAAATTGTGTATATATAGTGTATATATGTTTATTTTTGACATGTATAATATATATATATATGTATGATCTGAAATACATATAACATTTTTTTTACAAGGCGAGTATTGATGAGTTGGGTAATTTAATAAAGTAATTCTTTACGCTTATAACTCTTATTAAAATATTGGTTGGCTATGTGATGTGTTTATATATTAACGTATTATAGTGGGATCAGACTAAATGTTTTATCGACGATCAATTTTATATAATATATGTTATAATATATATATATATATATATATATATAATATTTATATTATTTATATAATATATTATATGTATATTATAAATAATATATTATATATATTTATAATTGTATATCATATATATATTATATATATATAATATATATTATAATAAATATATATATATATACAGATATATATATATATATAGAATTAATATATATATATGTATGTATATATATATGTTTATTTTTGACATGTATAATATATATATATATTGTGTGACCTGAAATACATATAACAATTTTTTATAAAACATAATTCATTGTTGGTTTGGTGCTAATTCTAAAATAAACAAAGGCCTTTATGTTATGCTCTTTAAAATAGTTATGTTGGCAACATATATATTTGAACATTTGGGGGGTAGACTTTGGACCCAACACTCTTCATAGAATGACACGATGCAGAGGTTAAAGGGATGCCTGTGTGGGACTTCCCAAACCAACCTTTTGGCAAAGAAATTTGTCATCATTCAAAATGGAATCAAATTACACAAGTGGAAGAATCCGCTGGTTCCGCCGTAGGCCATACAAGTATCCACCAGGGCGACCAGGCCGCAATCCAAGGAGTGGCAGGGCAAACAAAAATTAATAATCTATAATGTGTTTGATGGCTAATACCTAATTGATATATCAACACAAGGGTACAAAATGACAGAGCCCGGCGTGATGAGTATTTACTGAACTAAAATCAAGTTGCGGGCTGCGGCCAACCAAGCAATTTTTTTAGTGATTTTCCACTAGGTAGTCGGAAGTTTATATCTGAACTTTTACTACTAGACCGATGTAGAGTTTAGCAGAAAGGGGAGTGATCAGTCTCGGTATATATGCCTTTAAATTAGTTGTATGAAATGAAAAAGTGTGAGGACATTTCCTATGCTGACCCCTCAGGCTAAAAAGAGTGGGGACGCGTTCCCCTGTCCCCCACCGATCGACGCCCATGCTGTGTAGAAGTTCCCAATCCAACATTTTGGCAAAGAAATTTTTCATCACTCAAATGGGGATTAAGTTACACAAAGTGCAGGAATCGGCCGCTTCTGCCGTAGGCGATAAGCATCAAGCAGCTACGCGAGGGGTGAAAGTGCAACACAAATTTCATCATTCAGGAGTGGTGAATCAGGCTATATGCCTCGCAACTTTTCTGAGCTGAAAAGTGGGGGGGGGGCAATTCCTATGCTGTTCCCCAACGCTGAAAAGTGGGGGACGCTTCCATCGTGATTTAGCCAGTCCGTACTGATGAATTATCCATACGCTGCGGTCGCCTTGCCATATGAATTATACATTCGTCATTCCTGTGTACAAGGTAACCTCAGTCATCAGTGTGTCGCCTTAACAACAAGCGACAACTCCGCGTCTGGCAGTTGGCTAGACAACGTGTCGTCGTCGAATGACTCCGACAAAGAAGCTGCTGTCAACGCCTCTTCTGCTTCAAGCAGCTCTCCAGACACAATTCTACAGCAACTACCGAACGCCACGTAAGTCCATATTTATCTTTACTTGTAACTGTAAGTCGTATGCTTCAATGAACAAATTGTAAGGAATTATGGTTGCATAAATTCCTTGTAATTAGTTTTCATGAAATATTATAATTATTATATATGAAGTCATAATTAACAGTATATTGTAGAAATGCAGTAGTCAAGCTAGAAGCATAGCTTGGTGTCCTTAAACCAGTTACAACCAGTTGTCCGAGTTCGCTAAGGATAGACCAGGCATAGTTCTTGGATGAGTAGGAGCTTGACGACTGAGATGGCCGTAGGTAAGAGATACCAGCTCCTTATTAGTTAGTGCAGAGGTGCACTAAACCTGACGCTGACCAATAGATTGGCCAGGCGCATAGCAAGAGAGCGAAGTAGCCAGTATTTAAAGAGTAGTGCGAGAGAGAGGAGGAGGGAGAGCACGCACGCACCATGTAACTTCACGTCTGGCGCCCACGGAGCCAGGCCAGTTAGACAATTGTATTGACTTCTGTATTATGCTGTCTGTATTAAAGTTCTTGAAACGAACACTTGGAAAAGTCATCTGCGAATGATTGAGTAATTAGAATCTCTCTCCGTGAGTATCTGATTTCTAATGGACAGTGACACTGTGGCTGAACTGAATAGGTCATGGCTAACTGTCTAGGGGGTCAGTACGGAGGGGGAATATTGCGTTACGTGCCCAAGATTAGAACGCCGAGTCTACGACTATACAACAAGAGGCAGATGCTAATATGGGGTAAATCAGTAGACCGGCCAATTCTAACAAAATTCTGCAGAAGATATTCATAATTCACCCTCACGCAACAGGTAGAACTGAATTGTCGCTCAACAAATACAGATTTCCAGGCATGATTTCATTTTATACATGTAAACAGGTGTATGTTTGGAAGGCGGACAAAGCTGGCACATATGGCCGTTGCATAGATATGAATAGTACACACTAGTAGAACAAGATCGCCTAGTTCCTATCTGTTGACACATGATACAGTGACGGCAACAGGGGCTGGTGACAGCATGCTGCTTCACGGCAGTGGGCCACCGCAGTCCCAGGACGTACATAGCACTGCACAAAGTGTCATCGTAATATATCATGTTAAATATTTATTGACTCCAGTTAATCGGTGTTGTATATGTATAATGCCGCACTAATATGCCTGTGTTTATGCCATGTCAGTCGGCCGAAAAGTGTACATAATATGTTACTGTCTGAGGGGTGAGTACGGCGTTTTAGATGTTGTTGTTGATTTATTTAATATAAAATATAAAACATTGTACACATATGCATAATATAAAAATACAAGGTACATTTAAATATTCGGATAACACAAAAAGTGCACGCACTTATTTCCATTGTGGTCCTTGACATACACATGACAGACATTGACAGAAATGACAAATATAACATACTAAAACAACCATAATAAATAAGTGATATAAATAATTACTAATATATGTAAATGACATTGATAATTACAATATAAAAAAGTATGGAAATATCTCCTGATTAGAAACACTTTGTAAAACCTTGTTATTTATTTAAAAAAAACATAAATAAATCTAATAAATAATAAAAGTAAAAAATAAAAATTACGTCATCAATTATGATTAATAATAAATAAATGAGCTGGCTTCCTGATCATTAAGACAACTGAACAAAAACTGCTTCAGTAGACATTTAAATTGCCTCATGTTCTGAACACTTTGTATGGAAAATGGCAATTTGTTCCAGGGATGAATTCCTGTGTAGTAAAAGGAGGTTTGCCCAAATGATTTAACATACGGCAAACGAAGAGACATAACACTAGATCTTGTATTTATGCCATGCTGCTTACATGCTACATTTATCAAATTTGACATATACTTCGGTGCTTTATCATTTATGACATTGTAAACAAGGTTCAATTTGAGTTGTTTAACTCGTAACTCCACTGGTAGCATATTCACCAGTCTAAACTCTCTCAAACAGATGTGGTTCTGGCTGGTGCATTTAAGATGAAACGGATTACCTTGTTCTGAGTACACTCTGGATTTATATTTCTTGGTTAAACCAGAGAACCATGATGAACATGCATAGTCAAAATGGCGTTGTATTAATGCTGTGGTAAGATTTTTTTGTTTTCATGTTGATATTTTTTGTATGTCTATACCAAAATTTTAATTTGGCATTTGATTTACAAATAATCTTGTCAGCCACTCTTTCTCCAGTTAATGACTGATCTAGGTCTATGCCTAGGTATTTAACATGGGTTTGACTTGCCAATGTCGTACCAGCACATCTCACCTGGATGGAACTACAGGTGTTAAGTTTACGTTTCGACCCAAATAGAATTGACTCCGTTTTCCCTAGATGGAGGGACAATTTGTTATTGATTAGCCACTCTCTGGCTGCCTCGAGTTCTGAAGAAAGACTTTCTTGAATCAGTTGGGTGTCTTTACCCGAGACTAAAAGGGCTGAATCATCAGCATACAAAAGTAGTTTGCAGCGAACAGCTGTGTAAATATCATTAATATATATTAGAAATAATAACGGTCCCAGAATTGAACCTTGTGGGACACCACATGTGACAGTCATCGGATTAGAGATCGCTTCACCGACTCGTCTAATTAAGACTCGTGATGCCAATCACTTTTGGTGTTTGCCGCAAGTATTCGTAACTCGTCAAGTTTCGGGAGAAGACTGCGCGTGTTCAAATTAATGAAGTTTAGACCCTTTGAATGTAAACATTCAAAATCAAGGGGTCTTTCAGTTGTTGCCTGGTCGGCGGCGTCTTCTACGATTTCGGACAGAAGATCGTTGCCTTGCGTGATGATAGCTGGGTGATCGCTGTCATCAGCAAACGGGAGTGCGTGCAGTGTACACTGATTGCACAGATGTGTAAATTCGCCACCGCTGCTGCAGAGTTCGTCGTATGCGTCGTTTGATAACACTCCAGCACATTTGTTGTGTGTCCACTGGTCGCAGGAGTCACATGAGATGGCTCTACTGCGACCAGTGACACCCTTGCCACAATGGCTACATGGATGTTTTGGGTTGTATGTCCTCTTTCGCCCAGGAGGGCCTGGATTAGGGCTCACGTCGCCGCTTTTCATGAGCAATAAAACAATTGTAGTCAATGGCGAAATGTTGTAGTATGAGTTTTCTTTGTTGCTGGAAAGTCTGCAGAGTTTGCACACAGAATGCTTTGCTTTGTGGTTGAGACTATCAAATTTGTGGATCATTGATAAAACAATGTCACTGCTGGCTTCAAGATAGAGAGAGACTGAGTGTGTACGGCTTGTTGTGTTTGGCGTCATAGCCTCGTAGAATGTCCTTGTAAGCGATAAGTCTGTGAGGCAAGCATTGAATTTCATTACGCAGTACAGAAGTAGCAAGAAAAGTGACAGCACTGCTCCTCTTGACGTCGTGATTAGTTCAGTGTTATCGGTTGGTGAAGCACAAGGGTGTGTCAAACAATCAAGGCAATGAATACCCAGTGTTCATTAGCATGGCAATATCCAGTCAGCCATGATGTGCGGCTAAAGACTTGACTGTAGTAGAAACCATTCAGCCATGACGTGCAGTTAAGCAATTGGTTGTTGAGGTCTCGCATGACTGAATCGACCAAGGCTTGTAGACTAACACAGGTGCACACAGTTGCATAAAGTCGGTAAAATCTCAAAACGGTCCGTTTACTTACTAAAATCAAGTAGCCCGGTCGAATAGATTCCTTAAAAGCAGTGCTGTGAAATAGCTTGAATTATTATAATTTACTCTATTTCAAAGAGAACATCTGTATATGGTGTTACGTTAGTGGTGCCTCATGGTGCTTCTTGAGATGACAAAACTCTTCTTGATTAATAATATATTTGATTTGCTATAGACCGGATCCATAATTGTTCGAGGCGCTTTACAAGATATAATAAGTCCCGCCTCCGAAGATGTTGGAGAGATCACCCAGACCTACAAAATTACAATTTCACAAATTACCGAACCTAAGCCAGGCAAACCGAATGAAAATACAATAAAACGACAACAAACCAACGATGCCAACATTATCAACAAAAACAACAGTAGTATATCAGATAATAAACTAGAATTCAACTATTGTATGATCCCATGTTAAACTCACTCCCAGGTCACATCCCTTCCCCTAAAGACTAACCTGTAGGCTACAGCCTGATCCACTAAGAATATAATCACCGCCCACTTTGTCACAAGGACACATCTTCATATCACTCTCCCAGCCAACGCAAATAACTTGTGTTTCACTTGATGGTATCCTTGAACCGGAGACGAGGGCGCCCTCTCTTTGTGTGACCAGAAGACAGTAGAGAGTAGATACTCTGCTTTGGTAGCCTCTCTGGTGACATCCTCATGAGGTGTCCAGTCCACCGGATATTCTTTCTGATCAGATCTTCCGTAGAGGGCAGCCCTGTCCGTTCGAGTATTCCCTTGTTTCTCTTTTTGTGCGTCCAGGTTATCCTCTTGATCGAACGCAGATGTCGCACCATGAAGGCATGCAGCTTTTTTACTTGCCGTCTGTACGTAGTTCAGGCCTCAGCTCCATATAGTAGAGTCTAGAGCACGACTGCACGGTATATCTTGAATTTTAACCCGCATGGACACATGGTGGTTATTTCAGAGTCTCTGGCGTAGTCGACCGAAAGATACACTAGCGTTGGCCATCCTCCTCTGTATTTCAACGTCAATGCGTCCATTACTTGATATAGTGCTTCCGTGGTAGGTTAATTCCAGAACAGAGTTCAGCTTGTTTCCATCAACCATGATATCCTCCTCCCGGGTACTTATAGAGTTAGGTTTGTACAGCACCTCAGTCTTCTTGATGTTAATCATCAGGCCGAACTTCTTTTACGGATCGGATAAAGCAGCCACTATTTTCTGCATCTCTTCAGCATATTGGGCAACTAGTGCACTATCATCTGCGAATAGTAGCTCTCTTATCGGTATCCGAGTAGTCTTGGTCTTCGCTCTGAAGTGTGCGAAGTTGAACAGGTCAGCGCTCTGCTGGACTGTATGTAGACTCCACCCCCATGTCTCGGAAAGCCTCGTCGAACATTGCGGTTAGGAAGATTGAGAAGAGCGTGGGGCCAATACATTACCTTGCTTGCCCCCATATTTAACACTGAACGATTCCGAGACTTCCCCTCCAACACTAACATTCGTCATCATTCCGGTATGTAGAGCCTCAATCATAGTTGTGAACTTCTCTGGACATCCATACTTTCTCAGTAGCTGCCATAGCCCGGTCCTCCCAACTGCATCGAACGTCTTACTTAGTCGACAAATACAATGTACAGTGATCGGTCCTGCTCAATGCACTTTTCTTGTAGTTGTCGGAGACAAAATATCATATCCACGATGCTCCGGTTACCTCCGAAGTCACATAGTGTCTCCGGAACTACCTCTGGTATTATGTGGGTAGACAGTCTGTTGAGGAGGATACTGGTGAAGATCATGCCTGCTATGGAAACAAGAGAGATTCTTCTAAAGTTCCCACAGTCTGTTTGATCACCTTTTTTGTTGATGGTTACAAATCTGGAGTCCTTCCGTGTGTGTGGTACAGAACCCACCGCCCAGGCATTGGTGATTAGAGGGTGCAGTCTGCTGAACAGATTGTCTCTTCGGTGCTTCCATACTTTAGCAGTAATTCTACCTCCCCCATGCACTTTGCCATCTTTCAGGCCGGCGATTGCTCTAGCCATCTCATCCATGGTTGGAATCTCATCGACGCATGTTTTGGTAATGCGCTGCGGGATGTTGTCCAGAGCTTCGTGATCTATATCGGCATGGGCATTGAGTAGCTTCTAGGAGTGTTCACTTCATCTTGTCACAACTCTCTTGCTGTCAGAGAAAAAATCCATTCCATCTGTTGATTTCAGGTGAACAAGTCCCTTCTTCTTGGGTCATTGGGCGACAGCACTGTCCATATCCTGCTCAAAACTCTCCATGCGGCTAAATATATTAATTTTGCGGTGCAAGAGATTAGCAAACCGATATATATATATATATATATATATATATATATATATATATATATATATATATATATATAATCGTCACAGTCACTGTCATCGTCATCATCAACATCATCGTCATCATTGACTTATGCAGCCATAGTGTCCCGTGGCTGTGCGAAGGCCTCAGCATACAGCTTCCATATATGCCTATCATGCTATGTTTAGCACACTCCTTTCCATCTTCGTTTGTACGGCTGCTAACTTGTTCTTTGTTTGGGTGGTGAGTGCCCAAGTTTCCGCGCCGTACGTCATTGCTGGAAGTACGCACGAGTTGTAGACTTGTCTCTTTAAGTATGTCCCAAAGGTATCCCTGAAGTTGTCGCGGTGCTTGGCGAATGTTGTACACCCGGCCGTGATTCTTCTTTAAATCTCCTTGACTTGGGTTTTTGTGTCTGGTGGTGTATTCTCTGTTCCAGGTAGATGTAGCTTTCAACGTTATATATATATATATATATATATATATATATATATATATATATATATATATATATATATATATATATATATATATAATATATATTGAAACTAACTCATGCAAATCTCCTCCAGAGGTCTTTTCTGTGACCAATGTGTTCGTGCATGCGCAAGATTGTATTAGCGTTCACCGACGAACACACTTTGGCTTTGTCCCGTTTCAAAGCTCGTTTTCAAGTGCAATTCATTAAAGCTTCTGGAAGGGAGGCGTCATTGTACTGTGTGTACAACCCTAGGTGGAATGGTGATGACTGTGAGGGAGGCTTCACTGTACTGTGTGTACAACCCTAGGTGGAATGGTGATGACAGTGAGGGAGGCGTCACTGTACTGTGTGCACAACCCTAGGTGGAATGGTGATGACTGTGAGGGAGGCGTCACTGTACTGTGTGTACAACCCTAGGTGGAATGGTGATGACTGTGAGGTGGAATAGTGATGACTGTGTGTACAACCATAGGTGGAATGGTGATGACTGTGAGGGAGTCTTCACTGTACTGTGTGTACAACCCTGGGTGGAATGGTGATGACTGTGAGTGAGGCGTCACTGTACTGTGTGTACAACCCTGGGTGGAATGGTGATGACTGTGAGTGAGGCGTCACTGTACTGTGTGTACAACCCTAGGTGGAATGGTGATGACTGTGAGCGAGGCGTCACTGTACTGTGTGTACAACCCTCGGTGGAATGGTGATGACTGTGAGCGAGGCGTCACTGGACTGTGTGTACAACCATGGGTGGAATGGTGATGACTGTGAGGGAGGCGTCACTGTACTGTGTGTACAACCCTAGGTGGAATTGTGATGACTGTGAGTGAGGCGTCACTGTACTGTGTGTACAACCATAGGTGGAATGGTGATGACTGTGTGCACAATCCTAGGTGGAACGGTGATGACTGTGAGGGAGGCGTCACTGTACTGTGTGTACAACCCTGGGTGGAATGGTGATGACTGTGAGGGAGGCGTCACTGTACTGTGTGTACAACCCTGTGTGGAATGGTGATGACCGTGAGCGAGGCGTCACTGTACTGTGTGTACAACCCTGTGTGGAATGGTGATGACCGTGAGCGAGGCGTCACTGTACTGTGTGTACAACCCTGTGAGGAATGGTGATGACTGTGAGCGAGGCGTCACTGTACTGTGTGTACAACCCTAGGTGGAATGGTGATGACTGTGAGGGAGGCGTCACTGCACTGTGTGTACAACCCTGGGTGGAATGGTGATGACTGTGAGGTGGAATAGTGATGACTGTGTGTACAACCATAGGTGGAATGGTGATGACTGTGAGGTGGAATGGTGATGACTGCGTGTACAACCATAGGTGGAATGGTGATGACTGTGTGCACAATCCTAGGTGGAATGGTGATGACTGTGAGGGAGGCTTCACTGTACTGTGTGTACAACCCTGGGTGGAATGGTGATGACTGTGAGCGAGGCGTCACTGGACTGTGTGTACAACCATGGGTGGAATGGTGATGACTGTGAGGGAGGCGTCACTGTACTGTGTGTACAACCCTAGGTGGAATTGTGATGACTGTGAGTGAGGCGTCACTGTACTGTGTGTACAACCATAGGTGGAATGGTGATGACTGTGTGCACAATCCTAGGTGGAACGGTGATGACTGTGAGGGAGGCGTCACTGTACTGTGTGTACAACCCTGGGTGGAATGGTGATGACTGTGAGCGAGGCGTCACTGTACTGTGTGTACAACCCTGTGTGGAATGGTGATGACCGTGAGCGAGGCGTCACTGTACTGTGTGTACAACCCTGTGTGGAATGGTGATGACCGTGAGCGAGGCGTCACTGTACTGTGTGTACAACCCTGTGTGGAATGGTGATGACTGTGAGCGAGGCGTCACTGTACTGTGTGTACAACCCTAGGTGGAATGGTGATGACTGTGAGGGAGGCGTCACTGCACTGTGTGTACAACCCTGGGTGGAATGGTGATGACTGTGAGGTGGAATAGTGATGACTGTGTGTACAACCATAGGTGGAATGGTGATGACTGTGAGGTGGAATGGTGATGACTGCGTGTACAACCATAGGTGGAATGGTGATGACTGTGTGCACAATCCTAGGTGGAATGGTGATGACTGTGAGGGAGGCTTCACTGTACTGTGTGTACAACCCTGGGTGGAATGGTGATGACTGTGAGGGAGGCGTCACTGTACTGTGTGTACAACCCTGGGTGGAATGGTGATGACTGTGAGGGAGGCGTCACTGTACTGTGTGTACAACCCTGGGTGGAATAGTGATGACTGTGAGGGAGGCTTCACTGTACTGTGTGTACAACCCTGGGTGGAATGGTGATGACTGTGAGGGAGGCGTCACTGTACTGTATGTACAACCCTGGGTGGAATGGTGATGACTGTGAGTGAGGCGTCACTGTACTGTGTGTACAACCCTGGGTGGAATGGTGATGACTGTGAGGGAGGCGTCACTGTACTGTGTGTACAACCCTGGGTGGAATGGTGATGACTGTGAGTGAGGCGTCACTGTACTGTGTGTACAACCTTGGGTGGAATGGTGATGACTGTGAGCGAGGCGTCACTGTACTGTGTGTACAACCCTGGGTGGAATGGTGATGACTGTGAGCGAGGCGTCACTGTACTGTGTGTACAACCCTGGGTGGAATGGTGATGACTGTGAGCGAGGCGTCACTGTACTGTGTGTACAACCCGGGGTGGAATGGTGATGACTGTGAGGGAGGCGTCACTGTACTGTGTGTACAACCCTGGGTGGAATGGTGATGACTGTGAGCGAGGCGTCACTGCACTGTGTGTACAACCCTGGGTGGAATGGTGATGACTGTGAGTGAGGCGTCACTGTACTGTGTGTACAACCCTGGGTGGAATGGTGATGACTGTGAGGGAGGCGTCACTGTACTGTGTGTACAACCCTGGGTGGAATGGTGATGACTGTGAGGGAGGCGTCACTGCACTGTGTGTACAACCCTGTGTGGAATGGTGATGACTGTGAGCGAGGCGTCACTGTACTGTGTGTACAACCCTGGGTGGAATGGTGATGACTGTGAGGGAGGCGTCACTGTACTGTGTGTACAACCCTGGGTGGAATGGTGATGACTGTGAGGAAGGCGTCACTGTACTGTGTGTACAACCCTGGGTGGAATGGTGATGACTGTGAGGGAGGCGTCACTGTACTGTGTGTACAACCCTAGGAGTAATGGTGATGACTGTGAAGGAGGCGTCACTGTACTGTGTGTACAACCCTGGGTGGAATGGTGATGACTGTGAGCGAGGCGTCACTGTACTGTGTGTACAACCCTGTGTGGAATGGTGATGACCGTGAGCGAGGCGTCACTGTACTGTGTGTACAACCCTGTGTGGAATGGTGATGACTGTGAGCGAGGCGTCACTGTACTGTGTGTACAACCCTAGGTGGAATGGTGATGACTGTGAGGGAGGCGTCACTGCACTGTGTGTACAACCCTGGGTGGAATGGTGATGACTGTGAGGGAGGCGTCACTGTACTGTGTGTACAACCCTGGGTGGAATGGTGATGACTGTGAGGGAGGCGTCACTGTACTGTGTGTACAACCCTGGGTGGAATGGTGATGACTGTGAGCGAGGCGTCACTGAGCAACCCTGGGTGGAATGGTGATGACTGTGAGCGAGGCGTCACTGTACTGTGTGTACAACCCTGGGTGGAATGGTGATGACTGTGAGCGAGGCGTCACTGTACTGTGTGTACAACCCTGGGTGGAATGGTGATGACTGTGAGCGAGGCGTCACTGTACTGTGTGTACAACCCTGGGTGGAATGGTGATGACTGTGAGGAGGCGTCACTGTACTGTGTGTACAACCCTGGGTGGAATGGTGATGACTGTGAGTGAGGCGTCACTGCACTGTGTGTACAACCCTGTGTGGAATGGTGATGACTGTGAGCGAGGCGTCACTGTACTGTGTGTACAACCCTGGGTGGAATGGTGATGACTGTGAGGGAGGCGTCACTGTACTGTGTGTACAACCCTGGGTGGAATGGTGATGACTGTGAGTGAGGCGTCACTGTACTGTGTGTACAACCCTGGGTGGAATGGTGATGACTGTGAGCGAGGCGTCACTGTACTGTGTGTACAACCCTGGGTGGAATGGTGATGACTGTGAGCGAGGCGTCACTGTACTGTGTGTACAACCCTGGGTGGAATGGTGATGACTGTGAGCGAGGCGTCACTGTACTGTGTGTACAACCCTGGGTGGAATAGTGATGACTGTGAGCGAGGCGTCACTGTACTGTGTGTACAACCCTAGGTGGAATGGTGATGACTGTGAGCGAGGCGTCACTGTACTGTGTGTACAACCCTGGGTGGAATGGTGATGACTGTGAGCGAGGCGTCACTGTACTGTGTGTACAACCTGGGTGGAATGGTGATGACTGTGAGGGAGGCGTCACTGTACTGTGTGTACAACCCTGGGTGGAATGGTGATGACTGTGAGTGAGGCGTCACTGCACTGTGTGTACAACCCTGGGTGGAATGGTGATGACTGTGAGTGAGGCGTCACTGTACTGTGTGTACAACCCTGTGTGGAATGGTGATGACTGTGAGCGAGGCGTCACTGTACTGTGTGTACAACCCTGTGTGGAATGGTGATGACTGTGAGCGAGGCGTCACTGTACTGTGTGTACAACCCTGGGTGGAATGGTGATGGCTGTGAGGGATGCGTCAATTTACTGTGTGTACAACCCTAGGTGGAATGGTGATGACTGTGAGGGAGGCGTCACTGTACTGTGTGTACAACCCTGGGTGGAATGGTGATGACTGTGAGCGAGGCGTCACTGTTGTGTGTACAACCCTGGGTGGAATGGTGATGACTGTGAGCGAGGCGTCACTGTACTGTGTCAACCCTGGGTGGAATGGTGATGACTGTGAGCGAGGCGTCACTGTACTGTGTGTACAACCCTGGGTGGAATGGTGATGACTGTGAGGGAGGCGTCACTGTACTGTGTGTACAACCCTGGGTGGAATGGTGATGACTGTGAGGGATGCGTCACTGTATTGTGTGTACAACCCTGGGTGGAATGGTGATGACTGTGAGCGAGGCGTCACTGCACTGTGTGTACAACCCTGGGTGGAATGGTGATGACTGTGAGCGAGGCGTCACTGTACTGTGTGTACAACCCTGGGTGGAATGGTGATGACTGTGAGGGATGCGTCACTGTACTGTGTGTACAACCCTGGGTGGAATGGTGATGACTGTGAGCGAGGCGTCACTGTACTGTGTGTACAACCCTGGGTGGAATGGTGATGACTGTGAGCGAGGCGTCACTGTACTGTGTGTACAACCCTGGGTGGAATGGTGATGACTGTGAGCGAGGCGTCTCTGTACTGTGTGTACAACCCTGGGTGGAATGGTGATGACTGTGAGCGAGGCGTCACTGTACTGTGTGTACAACCCTGGGTGGAATGGTGATGACTGTGAGCGAGGCGTCACTGTACTGTGTGTACAACCCTGGGTGGAATGGTGATGACTGTGAGCGAGGCGTCACTGTACTGTGTGTACAACCCTGGGTGGAATGGTGATGACTGTGAGCGAGGCGTCACTGTACTGTGTGTACAACCCTGGGTGGAATGGTGATGACTGTGAGCGAGGCGTCACTGCACTGTGTGTACAACCCTGGGTGGAATGGTGATGACTGTGAGGGGGGCGTCACTGTACTGTGTGTACAACCCTGGGTGGAATGGTGATGACTGTGAGCGAGGCGTCACTGTACTGTGTGTACAACCCTGGGTGGAATGGTGATGACTGTGAGCGAGGCGTCACTGTACTGTGTGTACAACCCTGGGTGGAATGGTGATGACTGTGAGTGAGGCGTCACTGCACTGTGTGTACAACCCTGGGTGGAATGGTGATGACTGTGAGTGAGGCGTCACTGTACTGTGTGTACAACCCTGTGTGGAATGGTGATGACTGTGAGCGAGGCGTCACTGTACTGTGTGTACAACCCTGGGTGGAATGGTGATGACTGTGAGCGAGGCCTCTGTACTGTGTGTACAACCCTGGGTGGAATGGTGATGACTGTGAGCGAGGCGTCACTGTACTGTGTGTACAACCCTGGGTGGAATGGTGATGACTGTGAGCGAGGCGTCACTGTACTGTGTGTACAACCCTGGGTGGAATGGTGATGACTGTGAGCGAGGCGTCACTGTACTGTGTGTACAACCCTGGGTGGAATGGTGATGACTGTGAGGGAAGCGTCACTGTACTGTGTGTACAACCCTGGGTGGAATGGTGATGACTGTGAGCGATGCGTCACTGTACTGTGTGTACAACGCTGGGTGGAATGGTGATGACTGTGAGGGAGGCGTCACTGTACTGTGTGTACAACCCTAGGTGGAATGGTGATGACTGTGAGCGAGGCGTCACTGTACTGTGTGTACAACCCTGGGTGGAATGGTGATGACTGTGAGTGAGGCGTCACTGCACTGTGTGTACAACCCTGGGTGGAATGGTGATGACTGTGAGTGAGGCGTCACTGTACTGTGTGTACAACCCTGTGTGGAATGGTGATGACTGTGAGCGAGGCGTCACTGTACTGTGTGTACAACCCTAGGTGGAATGGTGATGACTGTGAGCGAGGCGTCACTGTACTGTGTGTACAACCCTGGGTGGAATGGTGATGACTGTGAGCGAGGCGTCACTGTACTGTGTGTACAACCCTAGGTGGAATGGTGATGACTGTGAGGGAGGCGTCACTGTACTGTGTGTACAACCCTGGGAGAAATAGTGATGACTGTGAGCGAGGCGTCACTGTACTGTGTGTACAACCCTAGGTGGAATGGTGATGACTGTGAGCGAGGCGTCACTGTACTGTGTGTACAACCCTGGGTGGAATGGTGATGACTGTGAGCGAGGCGTCACTGTACTGTGTGTACAACCCTGGGTGGAATGGTGATGACTGTGAGTGAGGCGTCACTGCACTGTGTGTACAACCCTGGGTGGAATGGTGATGACTGTGAGCGAGGCGTCACTGTACTGTGTGTACAACCCTGGGTGGAATGGTGATGACTGTGAGCGAGGCGTCACTGTACTGTGTGTACAACCCTGGGTGGAATGGTGATGACTGTGAGCGAGGCGTCACTGTACTGTGTGTACAACCATGGGTTGAATGGTGATGACTGTGAGCGAGGCGTCACTGTACTGTGTGTACAACCCGGGGTGGAATGGTGATGACTGTGAGGGAGGCGTCACTGTACTGTGTGTACAACCCTGGGTGGAATGGTGATGACTGTGAGCGAGGCGTCACTGTACTGTGTGTACAACGCTGGCTGGAATGGTGATGACTGTGAGCGAGGCGTCACTGTACTGTGTGTACAACCCTAGGTGGAATGGTGATGACTGTGAGGAAGGCGTCACTGCACTGTGTGTACAACCCTGGGTGGAATGGTGATGACTGTGAGGTGGAATAGTGATGACTGTGTGTACAACCATAGGTGGAATGGTGATGACTGTGAGGTGGAATGGTGATGACTGTGTGTACAGCCATAGGTGGAATGGTGGTGACTGTGAGGTAGGCGTCACTGCACTGTGTGTACAACCCTGGGTGGAATGGTGATGACTTTGAGGTGGAATAGTGATGACTGTGTGTACAACCATAGGTGGAATGGTGATGACTGTGAGGTGGAATGGTGATGACTGTGTGTACAACTATAGGTGGAATGGTGATGACTGTGCACAATCCTAGGTGGAATGGTGATGACTGTGAGGGAGGCGTCACTGTACTGTGTGTACAACCCTAGGTGGAATGGTGATGACTGTGAGGGAGGCGTCACTGTACTGTGTGTACAACCCTGGGTTGAATGGTGATGACTGTGAGGGAGGCTTCACTGTACTGTGTGTACAACCCTGGGTGGAATGGTGATGACTGTGAGTGAGGCGTCACTGTACTGTATGTACAACCCTGTGTGCAATGGTGATGACTGTGAGGGGGGCGTCACTGTACTGTGTGTACAACCCTGGGTGGAATGGTGATGACTGTGAGCGAGGCGTCACTGTACTGTGTGTACAACCCTGGGTGGAATGGTGATGACTGTGAGCGAGGCGTCACTGTACTGTGTGTACAACCCTGGGTGGAATGGTGATGACTGTGAGCGAGGCGTCACTGTACTGTGTGTGTACAACCCTGGGTGGAATGGTGATGACTGTGAGCGAGGCGTCACTGTACTGTGTGTACAACCCTGGGTGGAATGGTGATGACTGTGAGGAGGCGTCACTGTACTGTGTGTACAACCCTGGGTGGAATGGTGATGACTGTGAGCGAGGCGTCACTGTACTGTGTGTACAACCGTGGGTGGAATGGTGATGACTGTGAGGGAGGCTTCACTGTACTGTGTGTACAACCCTGGGTGGAATGGTGATGACTGTGAGCGAGGCGTCACTGTACTGTGTGTACAACCCTGGGTGGAATGGTGATGACTGTGAGCGAGGCGTCACTGTACTGTGTGTACAACCCTGTAGGTGGAATGGTGATGACTGTGAGCGAGGCGTCACTGTACTGTGTGTACAACCCTGGGTGGAGAATGGTGATGACTGTGAGCGAGGCGTCACTGTACTGTGTGTACAACCGTGGGTGGAATGGTGATGACTGTGAGGGAGGCTTCACTGTACTGTGTGTACAACCCTGGGTGGAATGGTGATGACTGTGAGTGAGGCGTCACTGTACTGTGTGTACAACCCTGGGTGGAATGGTGATGACTGTGAGCGAGGCGTCACTGTACTGTGTGTACAACCCTGGGTGGAATGGTGATGACTGTGAGGGAGGCGTCACTGTACTGTGTGTACAACCCTGGGTGGAATGGTGATGACTGTGAGCGAGGCGTCACTGTACTGTGTGTACAACCCTGGGTGGAATGGTGATGACTGTGAGTGAGGCGTCACTGCACTGTGTGTACAACCCTGGGTGGAATGGTGATGACTGTGAGGGAGGCGTCACTGTACTGTGTGTACAACCCTGTGTGGAATGGTGATGACTGTGAGCGAGGCGTCACTGTACTGTGTGTACAACCCTAGGTGGAATGGTGATGACTGTGAGCGAGGCGTCACTGTACTGTGTGTACAACCCTGGGTGGAATGGTGATGACTGTGAGTGAGGCGTCACTGTACTGTGTGTACAACCCTGGGTGGAATGGTGATGACTGTGAGGGAGGCGTCACTGTACTGTGTGTACAACCCTGGGTGGAATGGTGATGACTGTGAGGGGGGCGTCACTGTACTGTGTGTACAACCCTGGGTGGAATGGTGATGACTGTGAGCGAGGCGTCACTGTACTGTGTGTACAACCTGGGTGGAATGGTGATGACTGTGAGGGAGGCGTCACTGTACTGTGTGTACAACCCTGGGTGGAATGGTGATGACTGTGAGCGAGGCGTCACTGTACTGTGTGTACAACGCTGGGTGGAATGGTGATGACTGTGAGCGAGGCGTCACTGTACTGTGTGTACAACCCTGGGTGGAATGGTGATGACTGTGAGGGAGGCGTCACTGCACTGTGCGTACAACCCTCGGTGGAATGGTGATGACTGTGAGCGAGACGTCACTGGACTATGTATGTTAGTTTTCATGGGTTGATGTTGACACGTAAAAAGACACATACGGCTTAACATCGTGTCTATTATCTGCACTACGCAAATCGATAGTGTGGTAAACTCAATATTAAATAGGACATTTAAGATAAGATATGTATAACACAAGATATTTATGAACTGATTTTCCTAGTATTCATCAGTGGGAAGCTACAACTGTCATCCATCGTTAGAATATTATTCTTGTGTCCAGTCCCCAATTAGTCTCGTTTAGTCCCAATAAGCTCCAGTCGCGCGGAGTCACGCCATGTATCGTGACCCACGTACAAGCCCTATTCTCGAAAGTGGCGAAACATCTGAACTTCGCGTAGGTGTTCTAACAGCCTTGCCTGGCGAGGTGTTTATATTTGTGTGGGTTAATCGTCAGGGAAACATTGCATTCGGTGTTGGTGCATATGCGTGCTTTTTCTTCAAAACAGCGTGTGCGAGCGTGCTTGATTGCGTGTATGCGATCACGTGTTTGCCTGTGGGTGTATACATTATCATAAAGGCTCCTGGCTGTGTCATAATAATAATAATAATAATAATAATAATAATAATAATAATAATAATAATAATAATAATAATAATAATAATAATAATAATAATAATAATAATAATAATAATAATAATAATAATAATAATAATAATAATACAATTTATTTGTATAGCGCCCGAATCAATAGTATTGCTCTCAGGCGCTTTACATAAATGTACAAATAGTAGCTAAAATTGGATGATAAATTATTATTAAAATAGATATATGTATATATGGATGATAATTATTATTAAAATAAATATATACATACATACATATATATATATATATATATATATATATATATATATATATATATATATATGTATATATATATACAACATTATAAATATAAGCCTATACATGAAACAGTAAAATATAATAACACAGTCGTTACATTACTTATTATTCCATAGTATGCTCAAATAAAAAATAAAAAACGTATATAAACGTAGCTAATATGACATAAAAAGTATCATACTAAAATGCTAATAATGAAACTAATTGCGTAATAATTATGTGATATAAATTGTATAACTTATGGATAAATGTATATAAGTAATTAAAGTCCACATGATCACGTCACAGAAACGCTAATCTAAAAAGGTGTGTCTTCAGAAGTGTTTTATATTGTGGCTGGGTCTTTGCCGTCCTAACACTGTCCGGCAGTCCATTTCACAAAGCGGCTGCTGCTACGGCAAAACGGCTATCACCGTGAGTCTGCGAAGCATGTGGTATCAATAGGGCCTGCAAGTCTCGCGCGCGAAAACGAGGCTGGGGGCAGTTGGGGGCAGGAGGTCCATATACTCCATGTTAACATATAGGACTTTGTTTTGTTTTGGTCGTAATAATCGAACTGTCCCGAAATAGCGTATTTCAGTTATATTGTCCGAAGGATTATTACAAGCAGAAGCAGTGGAACATTTTGCCGGTGACAATGATCACGGAAATCATGAATTTTAATCGATTAGTATGGTGGTTGCCATGGCAATAGCGGCAAGTACTTGTGTTTGGCGATCTTGACTAATAATGAAGAGTGCCAGTTTTCGCGCAATACGACCTGTTTGGGCCAAACGTGTACATGTGTTATGATTATGGGCATTTAGACAACTTGTCAGATATAAGTGCTTACCGAAACCACAGCGTACAGCAATGTAAAACGCAAATCCCGTAAAAGACACATACAGTTTAGCATCGTGTCGATTATCTGCACTACGTAAATCGCTATGTGCCTATGATAGTGTGGTAAACTCAATCTTAAATCGGACATTTAAGATAAGAAACGTATAACACAAGATATTTATGGACTGCTCCAGTCGCGCGGAGTCACGCCATGTATCGTGACCCACTATAGCGGCAAAGACGTATACCTGAGTCGGCGATTTGGTTGACGACGTGATAGTAGTTTCTCGAGGTAACACGGTGCTTGGTCATGCATAACCGAATAAGCAAATAGAAGCACTTTATATGTCGGGCGCACACAAATCGGTAGCCAGTGCAGATGCTGCAATACTGGCGTGATGTGGTCGTATTTTCCAGTACGGCTGACGAGCCGGGCAGCGCAGTTTTGCACACGTTGCAAACGCTGCCGCGTTGTCTGCGGAAGGCCGTGTAGCAGCGCATTCGCGTAGCCGAGGCGTGCAGTAACAAGCGCGTGTACCAGGGTTCTGCACGCATCATCAGTGATGCTTGACCGGATTTGTCCAATGTTGCGTATCTGGTGATAGCAAGACTGCTATCTGAGCAACCTGTGCTTGCATAGTCAGTCCACTGTCGCGTATGACTCCTAGGATTCGTACAGATGGCTTTGGCACAACTCGATGTCCACCAATTGTCACTGAAATATCAGAGGGCAAATCGTTTTGTTGTTTTGATGTTAGGAAGATGACTGCCTCTGACTTCTTAGTGTTCAATATAAGTTGTTTCTTTCCATACCAGTCAATCATCTCCGTCAAACATTGTTCGATCTTTGTAATTGCTTCTGTGATTGGCTGGTTATATTTCACTGCCATATATATTTGTGTGTCGTCAGCATAACCATGGCCATGTCATGCAACGAAGTCATCGATGGGTCTCGTGTATATGCAGTATATAATTTTGCGAATTTTTTTTCATTTCATGACACAATCAGCTGATGTTGCGTTGTCCACGGCGACTCTCTGGTAACGTTTGGTGATGTACGAATGGAGCCATGAAAGTGCTGCGTCTGTAATGCCGACCGAGTGTTGCAGTCAATTCATCAAGATGTTGTGATTGATTGTGTCGAATGCACTGGACAAATCGAGATTGAAATGGATCGCGTAAGGTGTTCATGTCGAGATGAATATTCAGTTGTCTTGTAATCACTTTTTCAACAAACTTTGACAAAAACGGCAAGTTCGAAATTGGACGGTAGCTGCATAAAGCATCTTCATCAAGCGTAACCTTTTTAGGACAGGTCTCACGACCGACTGCTTGAATGCGTCAGGTACAGTTGAACTTTCGAGGGAGGAGTTTATTACAGCTGTGATCATAGCTACATGTTCAAATGAACATAGTTTCAGGAGCCATGTAGGTAGTGGATCTAGTCCGCATGACATACACGGTGAGTCTGCGATCAACTTTGAAACGTGTGAATCACTAACTGCTGTGAAGCATGTCAACTAAGCACCGCTGATAGCAGTATCATCACTGAATGCAGCGGCAATAGCATACGAACGATCACCGCTACGGTGAGCTATGCTTTGTTGAATGTCACTCACTTTCTTCTCGAAGTGGTTGCTAAACCGTTGGGCCAGATCATTTGAAGACACATATGACGGCAGTTTTGCGTGGCAACTTACTCCCATCAGGCTTTTCGTGATATTAAAGAGCTGCTTTTAGTTACTCCCACAACTCGCGATCTTGTCAGTGTAGTAATTACGTTTCACGGCGAGTAGCATGCGATACACTTGCCTGCGTATGACAAGGCCCGTGCGCAGCCATATCTGGCATGAAGTCAGAAACGCTTATCTCTCGCAATCTGCGAAACGTTGTTGTTTTCCGCACCCCAGACGGCTTCCTTGCGTTTACGTCAAAACGTATGGCTAGATGGTCTCCGGACGTGTTGCCATGTGTATTGCATAGACATGGATCGTAAACATTTGGCAGTGCAGGTACTATGCAAGTATTGTCTCTAATAATGACCACATCCAAAATGTGCCCCCTTACTGTGGGTGGCTTCATTGACGAGTTGTTTCATTCCACGGTCGCAGAGTGTGTCAGAAAAACGTTTCATGCCCAGTTGTGTTGGGATGTCCAAATGAAAGTTCAAATCACCAGTGATGATGACATAATGCATGTCCAGCATTATATAATATAAAAACGCAGACCACTGGTCAAAGAAAACGGTGTTAGAGAAACCGTTTCGCTTCGATGGCGGTGGACGATACACAACGCACAGCCTGAATGTGACACATCGGAGTGTTCAAAGTTAGTGTAATTGTCACGCATAGGTATCGGTTTTACTGTCAGGACGGACTTGTACAACACTGCGACCCCTCCTCCACATGTTCCATGTTGTCGTGACACTGAATGAAATTCGTATCTAATGTACTTATCACATGACCGTCCAAGCCACGTCTCCGTCAAAGCCAACATGTCGACGTCCCGCGAAATCACAAGGTCGGAAACTGATACAGTTTTGTTCTTAACCGAACGAACATTGATGCAATGCACATTCAATTTAGCAACACACGGACGCCCGACTCCAACAAACGTTGACAGTTGACAGCCAATTAGGTTGTTGTTGTTACAACAGGTGTAGAGCCGGTCCTTGGGTGGTCGATGTCCGATCACTGAATCGATTGTTCTTTGTTTTCGCGCACCTCCTCGACAGTCGCGTTGCGTTGGTAACCGGACAGCAATGCCGACATCGACTAGCGTCCTGCATGTATCGGTGCCCCGGCGTGACGCACAGGAATGCAGAAGCAATTGACCGGCAGTGTACATGTACGACGGCATGCTTGCGTAATACGATCGACTGAATGAATTGCTTAAAGCCCTCGGTATAAAGGAGTTACCGAATCTATCCTTCTAGTAACTAGTAACGGGTACACATTTTCTCGTATAATATTATATTCTGTATGTCTTTTGTCAGGCAACAGATGACGTAATCTATGTGTGCCGACTTTACTTTTATCATTTTTTTTACAAATGCCCCCCCCGACTTACATTCAACGTATCCAGGTTAACACGTCTAAGTACCTCCGTGGGAGGTCGGGTTGGTGATGGACTTTTCCAAAGGTTTCGATAAAGTAAAAACATTTACTATTTATAAAGTGCAGGGTCGACTTTGCTCAAAGCGCTGTACAATAATAATCAAACTACTGAATGTGTGTTATAAAGACTAAAAATAACGTTCAGATAAAAATGTAGAACACATTATATTAGTCATATTATAACTGTTAATTAAACATTATATATAATTAAATTTAAATAAATGAAAATGTGAACAATTTATTACTCTGTTTACATGCGTGCCACATACTACATGCACGCATAAATAAATAAATAAATATTGATGCCAACACAATACATATGTATAAAAGTAAGATATTACATTCCATACAAACTGCGACGCCATGTTGTCAAACGTTGGCCGGGACAGATACTACCAGGGGCGGTTGAAGGCAGCCAGTCCTCGCCGTGTTCGTCGCCTCATGAAACACCGGGACAATAGCAGAGTGAAATAGTCCATCCTATGAAGTGCTATCTGCGATAAATCAGGATTATTTTGAATAATTTGATAAATTATTTTGATAAATACCTCTCCCATCCCCTTCCCACCCTATCTACACACCCTGCCTAGCCCCACTAAATTACACCACTACATGTCTTTTATCTTTCAATAAGCCAAAGGCCACCCGCAAATAAAAATGACACAATTCTAAGCCAGATGAAGATGGCCATAACATAGAAGCATAACAATTCCAGGCTATGTCAGATCGCCTCTGTTACATGCTCAGATAACATAAGTATATGATAATGCGTCGTCAACTCCCAGAGAGGAAGACCGTCAAACGATATGTGTGTGTGTGTGTGTGTGTGTGTGTGTGTGTGTGTGTGTGTGTGTGTGTGTGTGTGTGTGTGTGTGTGTGTGTGTGTGTGTGTGTGTGTGTGTGTGTGTGTGTGTGTGTGTGTGTGTGTGTGTGTGTGTGTGTGTGTTGTGTTGTGTGTGTGTGTGTGTGTGTGTGTGTGTGTGTGTGTGTGTGTGTGTGTGTGTGTGTGTGTGTGTTGTGTGTGTGTGTGTGTGTGTGTGTGTGTTTTTGTGTGTGTGTGTTTGTGTGTGTGTGTGTGTGTGTGTGTGTGTGTGTGTGTGTGTGTGTGTGTGTGTGTGTGTGTGTGTGTTGTTCATGCCCGTATAATGGTTTCTTTTGAGAGGCATTTTGTCACAATTCCAAATCAAAAGCCCTAGTTCGACTAAGCCAACGCCAGCCTCACCAGACCGTAGAACTACGCAATGTGCAGCTATTAACGAGAGCATCCCACGGGACTGTGTCACAGGGCGCTGTCAGTGGCTTGTGTTTAACGAGAGCATCCCACGGGACTGTGTCACAGAGCGCTGCCAGTGGCTTGTGTTTAACGAGAGCATCCCACGGGACTGTGTCACAGGGCGCTGTCAGTGGCTTGTGTTTAACGAGAGCATCCCACGGGACTGTGTCACAGAGCGCTGCCAGTGGCTTGTGTATAATCGATCGTACACAATGCAAGTGATCCTCTGATATTCATGAGACTGGTCTGGTGTCCTCAGAGACATGTTTTATTAGTAGACTAGCTAATGATGTGAAGAGATCGTAATCCGAGTGAAGCCGGGAATGTTCCAAGGGGGACTGGGTGGGTGGGTAAGTGGGTGGGTGGGTGGGTGAGGAGATTGCTCGTTGACTCGCGGTTTGCATTTGTTCAAATGGAAACACTGTATTCTTAAAATGCCAACAATTATCTTCATGGTATTAGTACAAGAACATATGTATGTCCATATCTGAAAGAATCGTGACTTACCACAAGAACAGTTTTAGAATGAAATACAGTGTTGTTCACTCCAGCCATATCCCATTAAGTACATCAGCAGGTGCACCGTCTGATTCAAGTTTCTTCCAGAAGAGATTTTGACACTTTAAAATTGATTTATGTTATCATCATCACACAATACATTAATTCGGGTCTGAGGATAAACACGCAGGACGAGTGACTACAAGTAGGGTTTGCGACTTTGACATGCCTTTGTAGTGAAAACTATATATATGTATGTAAATGTATATATGTATATATATATATATATATATATATATATATATATATATATATATATATATATATATATATATATAATATATATATATCAATATCATATATATATATATATATATATATATATATATATATATATATATATATATATACATACGTTAACAGTAAATACCTGGTGACACTTATTTAACCGAGGCAAATGGTCACTCAAAAACACAAAGAAATAATTCATTGTATTGCCAGTAAGCCAAAATCAACAACCGTTGTTTTGTTAGCTAAACCTTGCATGCATGGGTTGCCATTTGTTTTAAGTCCCATTATTGTTTTCATATGCTTCCACCAATTGTGGGATCCCGATTCATGCATTGCTGCAACTTGTGTTTGGTAAAAATTATACTGAAGTTTCGAAGCAGCTCGATTTACATTATTACGCAACATTTTTGCTTGACCCATGGTTAATCAACCGTATGCCTCGTACCAGTAAAGTAATAAAGCATATTTGTAGTAGTAAAGCATATTTCCATCAGCTTGCAAATAACCGTTTGATTGTATGAATTCTGATCTGTACATGAATCAAGCCTAAATAGGGGTTTCCAATTAATGGCTCATAAAGCCATATTGAATGAGGCTTTTACATTTGGCCCCATACACCTTACGGTTAACCGTGTCACGCATCCAGTATCAACTGACGTTTTCGCCTTTGGTTTAAGCAAACCCATGTTATGGTCCGATGACCACATTTCGTAAATAGTAACCTCCATATTCGTCCATTTTGTGTCTAATATCGCCTGTCCACGTGTCACAAATTAACTGTATATATATATATATATATATATATATATATATATATATATATATATATATATATATTATATATATAATATATACTAATATATATATATATATATATATATATATATATATATATATATATATGTATATAAGTTATATATATATATACGTATATACTTATCCGTATAATTTACATATATTTATTAATATCATATTATATAATATGATATTTATGCATATATAATATATATATTATATATATATATATATATATATATATATATATATATATATATATATATTATATATTTATACCGTATATATATATATATATATATATATATATATATATATATATATACTTATATACATATAAAAGTATATACATATATATATATATATAATAGTATATACATATATACGTATATATATATATATATATATAAGTACATTTTTATACATATATATACATACATATATGCATATATACATATATATACATATATGCATATAATACATATATTATATACATGTATATAAATATATATATAACTTTATATAACGTATATATATATAATATTATATATATATATATATATATATATATATATATATATATATATATATATATATATATATATGTATATACATATATACATACATATATGCATATAATACATATTATATATATATCATGTATATAAATATAAATATATAACTTATATATAACGTGATATATATATATATATATATATATATATATATATATATACATACATATAAGTATATATATATTTGTCTTATTAACCGTATGTATATATATATATATATATATATATAATTATTGTCATATACTTAGCTATATTTTAAACATTAATTTACCCAATTTATTAATTTGCATGAATATGCTTAAAGTACCACGCGATTGTGAGTGAGTGTTGACGTGTTGTATTTGACGGTGTCCATCTGTATTCACGTTCAGATCCTACGAGGATGGGGCCCGGTGGACGGCGGGTGGTCAGACTCCTGCTTCTCTTCCTCGTCGTCAATTCGGTTTCTGCTGGTAGTAAGTAAAACCGATTAGTTGGAATAAGTGGTGGTGGTGTGTTTTTTACGTAAAGAAAATATGAGTTTTCAAAAGGCATTTAAAACTGTCAAGGCAAAATACGTTTGTCTAAGTCGTCACCGTTATGATTGTGTATCTTGCTTAGTTCTAATTCTCGGAGCGATGCACTGTACACGCAATATAATAAATGTACATCATTAAACAGATAAACTATAGAACTTATATAAATTTATATATATATATATATATATATATGTATATGTATGCGTATATTATTAATAATAATCTTAACATTGCGCTTTTTTTATTATTTAAATACCAAACAACGCTTACATTAACGTGTTGACTAAATCTAAAATACAAATTAGTTAAATAAATAAGGTAAGATAAAATAAATAAGCTAAGACAAATAAGGTAACGCGAGGATGCAGAGCCGGTCGTAATTGCAATCGCCAACGAACAATAGTGATCGGACGTCGACCCGGCTTTAGACCCACGTTCCACCAACGCGGCGTTAACGGCAATAACATAATCCAGGTGAAACTGTCAACTTGCCAAATTATTGGCAACGATTGCTACACGAACGTGGCGTTGATAAACGCTAGATCGGTCAAAAATAAGTCACTCGCTATAAACGAAGAGATTATCCAGCACGATTGGGATATTTTGGCAATCACCGAGACGTGGCTAAGACAAACCGGAGACGAAGCGATCGTGACTGAAGTTTTGCCTCCCGGCTACACTTTCCGTCTTGTGGCACGTCCATGTGGTCGTGGCGGCGGAGTTGCTGTAGTGTATCGGAACACGTACAACACTAAGATCCTCCCAAAGCTGCATTTCACAACCGTTGAACTTATCCGTCTGCAATTCACCAACCCGTTCTTGTAGAAATACAACTTATGGGTCGTTTATCACCCGCCTGCAACAAGCAGGGCATCTGGAACATTATCAGACTTTTACTCAGAACTAGAGCAGCTATTCACCGCAGCATCCATCTCCGTTATTCCGACTGTCATCGTTGGCGATTTTAACGTTCATGTCGATGATACACTCAAGTCCGAACCACTTCGCATTCTGCTTGAATCGTATAACCTAACTCAACATGTACATTGGCCAACACATCAAACTGGACATATCCTTGATCTCGTTGTGAGTCAGACTGACGACAACTTCATCACGTCCGTTACTGTGCATCCCGACTCTCTGTCAAATCACCATCGCATTGAACTCAAACTTAGAGCGATGAAGCCTGCAGTACAAACCAACACGATTACAAAGCGGGACTTTTCAAACATTGATGCTGACGCACTACGAAATGACATTACGTCTGTGTGTAGCGACATGTGTGCATGCACAAATGATCGACAAGCTAATGAATTGGTACATGTGTATAACACCTGTCTCACCGATTGCCTCAACAAACATGCCCCATGGCGTAACGTGCGGGTACGAGACACAACACCACACCCCTGGTATGACACTGACGTCGATGTCGCCAGGAATAAAAAGCGAAAACAGGAGAATGTGTGGAGAAGAACCAAGCTGGAGATTCATCGACAATTATACATCACCGCCAGGGATAAACAATTTTAATGTTCTGCGTTGATGTCCCCACGCAAAACGGATTATTTTCGAAATCAACTGGAAAAAGCAAGCAACAAAAACATGTTTCGTCTACTGAGATCGCTCGATGGTCAGCGCGTACAGAAACAACCTGAATTCCGTTTGGCCGCTCAAGAATGCGAACTATTTTCTCGTTTCTTTCGTGGAAAGATTGACAATCTCCTATCAGGTCTGCAGTATTTCAACGACATCGATAGGCCATCAGACGAAATACGTTGTTTCACTGACTGTATTGATGTGTTTGATCGAACAACAAACACAGAGATCACAGCGATATGTAGTACTACTAAGAAAACGTGCGTGTTGGATCCTCTGCCTGCAAATCAGCTCACTGACAACATCACCAGTATTGTGCCGGCCATCACACGGATCACAAATACTTCCCTGGACGAGGGAGTGATGCCGAAGTCGTTGAAACTTGCAATTGTCCGACCACTTTTAAAGAAACCATCTCTGGACAAAGACACCCTGAGCAGTATATCGTACTAATTTTAGTTATTTATATACCTATACATATTTTTTTACATTTATTTTAAAACACTAGTATTTGTCTTATTGTATACATATATATTTTTATGTCTTTTAAATTGTAATATGTTGTGAAGCGCCACGAACGATTAGGGATGTGGCGCTATACCAAATAAATATATTATTATTATTATTAAGTAAGTAAGCTAGGATAAATAAGTACACATTAATAAGACGTGTTGAATAAATCTAAAATATAGATTAATTAAATACATGATGTAAGATAAAATAAATAAGCTAAGACAAATAAGTAAGTAAGCTAATATAAATAAGTAAGTAAAGATAAATAAAAAATAAGCTAAGATGCAATTTAAATAGAACAACAGAAACCCGGGTCATCAAGGCGGGTAGTGTAAACGAAATAGGTGAGTTTTTCGGAGTTTTTTTCGGAAAGCTGATCTTACACACTTTGGCAAGCTGTTCCACATGGTTGGGCCTTCCAAAGCAAAGCTGCTCCTTCCGACCGTTCTTCTCGGCCCCGTTTCTGCATCACTCGCCGATCACAATGCACGGGTAGGCGCGTTGCGAGCTACCGCACAATTAAGGTAGTCCGGGGCTAAGCCATGCACGATCTGATACATGTAAGTACATATATTGAATGTGACTCTCATCTTGATTGGCAGGCAATGCAGCGATTGTAGAATCGGCGTGATATTATCTCTCCGTCTGACACGGTTGATAAGGCAAGCGGTAGAGTTTTGTGCTCGTTGGAGTCGGTTGGTCAGTCCATTGTCCAGTCCACCGAGTAAGTCATTGCAGTAGTCGATGCGGCTCAGCACAAGACAACGTTCTGCGGCATGTCACGCGTCTCGTATCAGCAGGTGTCGGATTTTGCTGACCAGGCGTACATTATAATACGCCGAAGAGCAATAGCTGGACCCGAGGCGGTCCACTTGCGTGTGTCTATCACAGTGGCAGCCTAGATTTCTCACTGCGTTAGTTGACCTCAGTGTTAGCCCAAGCTGGGGCTGCCATAGACCCGTGGATTGTGCGTTGACTGCAGCACGATAAACTCGGTTATCTCATTGATTAGTTTCAGTTGATGCAACAACATCCCTGCTGTTATTTCTGCTCTGCACTGGATGAGTAGCTGTTTTGCGTTTTCCAGCTCATCAGACATCATGGGATTATAGTTGACATATAGCTGGATGTCATCAGCAAATCGATGGAATAGAATTTCGTGCATATGTCAGCAATGGGTGTCGTGTATGCGTTGAACATCATTAGTCCTAGTACTGAACCTTGAGGTACATCACAGTAGCTAGGAGTTGCGTTCGAAGAAGAAGAACCAATCGTGACACACTGAGATCTGCCGTCAAGTAAGAGCAAAACCAATCAAATGTCGTGCGTGAAATCAGAGTGTTCAACTTTATATCTGTGTTAATCGTGTGGAACTGTGCTGCACCAGTGTCAAGGAGAACCAGCAATACACAACGTCCTGAATCGAGGTTGCCCACGATGTCATGTTGTACTCTCTTCAGAGCTGTTTCAGTACACTGATGTTGTTTGGAAGCCGATTGCATTTTATCATGCAAGTTACTATCTGAAATATGCAGACTCAGGCGTTTGAGAACATCTTGTTCGATCAACTTTCCTATGACAGCGAGGTTGGAGATAGGACGATTGTTCTCTAGTTCGTTCTGGTCAAGTGAGGCTTTCTTCAGCAATAACGATACCATCGACAGCGACAACGATACCGTCGGTAGCGACAACGATACTGTCGGCAGCAACAACGATACCGTCGGCAGCAACAACGACACCGTCGGTAGCGTCAACGATACTGTCGGCAGCAACAACGATACCGTCGGCAGCAACAACGACACCGTCGGTAGCGTCAACGATACTCTCGGCAGCAACAACGATACCGTCGGCAGCAATAACGATACCATCGTTAGCGACAACGATACTGTCGGCAGCAACAACCATACCGTCGGTAGCGATAAAGACAACGTCGGCGCCGACAATGATACCGGCGACAGCGACAACGATACCGTCGGCAGCCACAACGATACCGCCGGCAGCAACAACGATACCGTCGGCAGCAACAACGATACCGTCGGCAGCAACAACGATACCGTCGGCGGCAACAACGATACCGTCGGCAGCAACAACAATATCATCGGCAGCTACAACGACACCGTCGGCAACAACAATGGCACCGCCGGCAACGACAACGATACTGTCGGCAGTGACAACGATTCCGTCTGTAGCGACAACGAAAACTTCGACAGCGACAACGATGCCGTGGGCACCGACAACGATACTGTTGGAAGCGACAACGATAGCGTCGGCAGTGGTGACGACAGCGTCAGTAGTGACAACAACCTTGGCACCGGTGAGTCCAGCGGGGCGTCCAAATGAAACACTGATCACGAACCGTTGTGAAGATACTCCAGGAACTGCTCGTCAGCTATGCAAAGTCAAGGCGAACTTGACACATGTAAGTACTTTGTCAGTTGTGCCACATCATACACCGATCGTCAAAGTTACATTACCAAACGCTCGATCGGCACTCCAAATCAACGAATACGTTTGTGAACATGACTGTGATATCGTAGCAATTATCGAGATGTGATTGAGAAAAACTGGTGAAGACCTTGTTATCGCTGAAGTGACACCACCTGGGTTTGTCTTCCGGCATGTGACAAGATCACCTCGTCGTGGCGGCGGTGTTGCAATCTTGCACCGCGACACATTTGCAACGAAGATTCTTTCTAGTGTCCATTGCAGTACATTTGAACTGTTACGTAGCAGTTCTATGCAGCACATTCTATATCATTCAACGTGTGTGTCGTCTCTCATCCGTCTGCTTCAAGTCAATCATCGGGAACTTCATCTGAATTCTATACTGAACTTGAATGCTTATTTACTGAAGCATCTGTTTCCGTCACACCAACCATCATAGCTGGTGACTTCAACATTCATTTTGATGATGTCACGAAATCAGAAACGCTTCGTCATCTGCTTGATGCGTTCAATCTATTGCAACATGTTAGTTCACCGACCCATAATCAGGGCTGATTGCACGCGAACATCCTGGCTTGGTTCAACGCGTGTTACACTTGATCGCACACGCTTGCTTGGTGTGTCGCGTCTCGGTGGACTGCACTTGACAGTGGTTCGTTGTAGTCGAGGTGTCGCTATATTATGTCTAGCATCGAACCTAGAAGTGGGTGGTGGTGTATTTACTGCTGAATCGTGTAGGTTGAGGGTCACTCAACTCAAATCCTTGGGATGGCAGTGCATCATCATTGGAAAACTTGTCGGATCTAGGCAAATCTTGAACCTGGTAAATAAGATTGTTTTATACCTTTGCACTACAGCATGCTAGATTTTTGTGGTTATATACATACACATAAGGAATTCAATGGAATATTGTCCAGTGATGTCCGATTATGCTCATGTGTCAAAATATCACAACGCCGCCAGTTCAGACAAGATAGACACAATTGGGAAAAGCAGAACGTTCGATTGGTTTATGACAGACACATGATTTCGTTGTTTATCCCTCTGTTTTGTTATATCAGAAATTCAATGTTACAATTTCCAATGCTGCGCGGCTATGAACTCCCGACCACAATTCAAAATGGTCGCTAGTTTTATCGACAATATGCAAGAGACACGATTGCATGTCTATTCATAGTTGTTAGCACATAGGCAAGAACACAATACTGGTAACACTTGCACGGCCTCAATTTAATGTGGAATCAGTATTGTACAATAAAATAAGGTCCTTTCTTTGACATGACACTGGCAGTAATGAATTTGGGAAAATATATTGTAAATGACAAGATTTATTGTAAATGTAAATGACAAGATTTTTACGCAGGACAAAATATTATTTACGTTTATAGTGATCATATATCAGATGTCTCCAATAAATATTTTCTATAACATAATTTTACAACATCATGGATGTTTACACCGACCACTCTTCTACGACCCATATTCGCTGAATATCAATTCGAACGTGCTGGTGCACAACAGCACTCTGAAAGAGACTGCGGTTATCCCTTGCAACAGCTCTGCCACCAGCTAGTAGTGCCACCTGCTGCTGCCCATTGACAATACTTCTTACTTGGTACCTTTAAAAGTTATGTTACATTTCGGCTATTTTAGTCACATGGACATAGCCGCACATAACTGAATTGATTCCATTGAATTCATTATATGCCAAAGCAAAGTTTTGACACCTAAATAGTACTTGCAATATATGTTCTACTGCAATATTTTTATTTTCCCCATTCACGCCAGTCATCTTTGATTTGCTTGATTCCCACAAGTGCTAAAGAAAAAAAGATATGTCCTGTGTATCCAGGATACACAGGACATGTACATCTTGTCATCTGCGAAGGCAACTCCGCGCTAACGGGCGACGCAAGTCTACCGAATCAACCGAACATGATCCCGATTTAATTGTTAAAACGACGTCTAATTACCTCGCTGTCGGAAGAAGAGACTTTTGTGATCCGAGATCACGTGACGGTGAAGAGAATCGTTCGGCAAACGAGTTCGACGCGACGAAGACTTCTTTTGTTGGTGAATATAAACCGACCGTACACCACCGACTGACGTGAGGCCAAGGGAGACATCACAGCTGACTAGAATCCATCTCAGTGGATCGCTCGATTCTGTCAAGTCGCGGGACGAAGACTTCTTTTGTTTGACGTGAGGACAAGGGAGACATCACAGCTGACTAGAATCCATCTCAGTGGATCGCTCGATTCTGTCAAGTCGCGGGACGAAGACTTCTTTTGTTTGACGTGAGGCCAAGGGAGACATCACAGCTGACTAGAATCAATCTCAGTGGATGGTTCGATTATGTCAAGTCGCGGGACGAAGACTTCTTTTGTTTGACGTGAGGCCAAGGGAGACATCACAGCTGACTAGAATCAATCTCAGTGGATCGCTCGATTATGTCAAGTCGCGGGACGAAGACTTCTTTTGTTTGACGTGAGGCCAAGGGAGACATCACAGCTGACTAGAATCAATCTCAGTGGATCGCTCGATTCTGTCAAGTCGCGGGACGAAGACTTCTTTTGTTTGACGTGAGGACAAGGGAGACATCACAGCTGACTAGAATCCATCTCAGTGGATCGCTCGATTCTGTCAAGTCGCGGGACGAAGACTTCTTTTGTTTGACGTGAGGCCAAGGGAGACATCACAGCTGACTAGAATCCATCTCAGTGGATCGCTCGATTCTGTCAAGTCGCGGGACGAAGACTTCTTTTGTTTGACGTGAGGCCAAGGGAGACATCACAGCTGACTAGAATCAATCTCAGTGGATGGTTCGATTATGTCAAGTCGCGGGACGAAGACTTCTTTTGTTTGACGTGAGGCCAAGGGAGACATCACAGCTGACTAGAATCAATCTCAGTGGATCGCTCGATTCTGTCAAGTCGCGGGACGAAGACTTCTTTTGTTTGACGTGAGGCCAAGGGAGACATCACAGCTGATTAGAATCCATCTCAGTGGATCGCTCGATTCTGTCAAGTCGCGGGACGAAGACATCTCTTGTTTGACGTGAGGCCAAGGGAGACATCACAGCTGACTAGAATCAATCTCAGTGGATCGCTCGATTCTGTCAAGTCGCGGGACGGAGAAGATGTTGAGCATTGGACGGTTGTGACAAGAATCCAAAGAAAGAACACGAATGATGGTACCACGGGATGTGGTGATGGTACCACGGGATGTGGTGATGGTACCACGGGATGTGGTGATGGTACCAGGGGATGTGGTGATGGTACCACGGGATGTGGTGATGGTACCAGGAGATGTGGTGATGGTACCACGGGATGTGGTGATGGTACCACGGGATGTGGTGATGGTACCACGGGATGTGGTGATGGTACCAGGGGATGTGGTGATGGTACCAGGGGATGTGGTGATGGTACCAGGGGATGTGGTGATGGTACCAGGGTATGTGGTGATGGTACCACGGGATGTGGTGATGGTACCAGGGGATGTGGTGATGGTACCCCGGGATGTGTTGATAGTACCACGGGGTGTGGTGATGGTACCACGGGATGTGGTGATGGTACCACGGGATGTGGTGATGGTACCACGGGATGTGGTGATGGTAACACGGGATGTGGTGATGGTACCACGGGATGTGGTGATGGTACCAGGGGATGTGGTGATGGTACCAGGGGATGTGGTGATGGTACCAGGGGATGTGGTGATGGTACCACGGGATGTGGTTATGGTACCAGGGGATGTGGTGATGGTACCACGGGATGTGGTGATGGTACCAGGGGATGTGGTGATGGTACCACGGGATGTGGTGATGGTACCCCGGGGGTAAGAGTAAGAGTAAGAGTAAGAGTAAGAGTAAGAGTAAGAGTAAGAGTAAGAGTAAGAGTAAGTGTAAGTGTAAGTGTAAGTGTAAGTGTAAGTGTAAGTGTA
>JAODUO010000154.1:52500-60000 GCA_025642075.2 Ridgeia piscesae
ATATCAGATGTCCTTTAAAATGATTATGTATTTCAATATAATTATGTTAAGCTAATAAATAGGTATATATATATACCTATTTATTAGCTTAACATAATTATATTGAAATACATAATCATTTTAAAGGACATCTGATATATATCATGTATTTATTAGAACAAAATACAAATTTTCACTTATCGTTTTAGAGAGCATTTTAGATATATTATACATTAATTTGTAAGTCCTTCAAAGGCAAATCACACCCGTATTTAACATGAAATTAATAATAATTAATAATATTACTAAGTTTCTGTGGGATCCGCTTTACATATTCAGTGAAGAGCTAAGTCCCGCTGAGATTAACACTTCGGATGGTGCGAGTTCTATCTACGGTGGAGAATATTATCAGTCAGATGGATGATTCGTCTTCGGTCTTAGCGAAGACGACGAATCGCTCACTGATGTAGTCTGATTGGTTTCATAAAAGATTGCTCTTTTCTGAAAGCAATAGTTATATCGGTAAATTTAAATAAGTGGTTTTTCTCAGTTAATATTTATTTTTAAAGCATTGTTACACTCCTCCATCATCTAATATCTGTGATTTATCCCTCCCCTTCATATCACACACATGTCTCTCTCACTCCCTCTGTCCCTATGCTTTTAATGCCCCCCTCATTTGTTTTCCCATCGTCCGTCCCCCTCCCTCACTCTCCCACGCCCCATCTCTACCTTTCCACCTCTCATTTTCCCTCTTCTCTCACACACATAGTCAAGTTGCCATAATGATGACCTTGCAATGTTAACTACTGTAAACTTTTTTATATAGAAATGTATTTTATATAGTTAGTAGAGCAAAATTAGCTTGGTTGCACATTGTGCCTGCGTGATCTCGATGACATAGAGGGTCGTGTAATACCTCTTTATAAGGGACTTCCAAGATGGGGAGTCCATTTCTGTAGTTATTATTTGGATACGGTGTCAAAGTGAAGGTCAAATCAGAGGTCAAAGGTCACATTTACTTGTACAACCTTTAGCATTTCTCAGAATTCAAGATGCATGTATTTATTAAGGAAATAAAACATATGTGAATTTGAATTTATTTGTCAGCCTTTTCGATATGCAAGTATATATATATATATATATATATATATATATATATATATATATATATATATATATATATATAAAACAATGAAATGAAGAATATATTTATTCAGCATCGACACTTGACTCCCCTTCATCGTCTTCGATATCCAACTGCTTGCTGATGAAAGGATATTACAGCAGATGTCTCCTCTCTCGTATATGCAGTAGTCTGTGCATGAAAGGACTGCTCTGTTGCAGCTGCAGCGTGTGCCACTGCATGCTTTGCACTCTGCAGTGCAGCTACGGCTAACTACATCCAGTAGTGCTTGGGGAGCAACTGGCGCTGTTGAGACGGCCGGTGTGATGGCGGAGCCTTCGATGTTCCAACCAAAGTTGGCAATGTTTCGAGCTTCTTCAGGTGGATCACGTTGGTCCGCGGCCTTCCACAGTAGCACCTGAAGATGAGCTCGGAGCTCATGCAACTGCAGGTTGGCATCAGTCGGTGGAAGTTTCTTCAGTGGCGGAGGTTTCTTATGGCAACGGTAGGAATGAGCACGTGCGTCATTCATTGTTGTACATCCCTTCTGTCCGTAGAAGTGTAAGAAGAATGTGTATGCTGCCTCATGGAGCTGAGCGTCGGCTGCGCCAGGCTGACCGAGCACTGGATCGAGACCTGGTATATCTATCTCTAGGAGATTGAGCGCTGACTTTTTTCCTTTTCCAAAGGGGTACGACCCTGTATCGCAGCCTGACAGTGCGTGGATACCGAGAAGCTGACTGCACGTTCTGGGGCCTAACCGCTGAACAGTTTCGTTGATGTCCAAGACCTCGCCATTCCACTTTTCCATATGAATCTTGGCAACAACTCGCATCCTTGATGTCCAGTACACCAAGAGAACGAAGACGTCGGTATCATCACTGAGAATCCGGATGGTCTGGGCGCCTTCTGCCACCGCTTTCAGCATGTAGCTGCAGAGAGTGACGTCTGCCTCATCATGAGTAACGACACAATCCAGCATGTTGACGAGTTGGATGTTGTGTGGAAGGGGATAGCTGCATAGAATTTTGTTAAGCAGATTCTTGGTCTTGGAATTGTGAAGAATAACTTCTCGGCATGGAAGGAGGGTGCTTGGGGTTAGGCGTACTTCCTTGGCTCTTCCTCTTCTCGTCCGCTCATGGTCCTTTGCGCTGGGAGCATCTTGGTCATACCTGTCGAACAGAATGATTTTCTTGGAGACAGGAGGGTAATGGGCCAGTCGAGTGCCGAAGCTTGCAGCCAGGCCTCCTCTAGTCCCGAAGACTGGTCAGACGACGTGGTACAGAAGCTGGCTGGCATCAACCACCACCACGTTTGGAGCACATGGAGTCGTGACAGAGACACTGAGAGACTTGACGAGCACGGCCTTGTCACCCTTCCTCAAGCAGCTGTACTCGTCGATCAGGGCCGGAGGGACTGGACTCAGTTCAAACTGGAAGACATCGGCTATATCAATGCTGCGCTGCTGCCCCACGACTGACTGCCTTCTTGAGCAACTCCATTGTTTTGACTTTCTTCTTTATTGTCTTGTGGAATTAATTGCTTAGCGAAGCGAAGAACTGCCTGCTTTGCTCACTCCCGATGGTCAATGCATTCTGAACATTCACTGTGTCTGGCGCCAGTTGGTCAATGCAGATGTTATAGACACCTGGTTGTTGGTCATTGAGGGGGTGACTGTAATTCTCCAGCTCCACCGCGATCTTCTTCCGATCGGCCTGGTCCAGTCTCCTTCTTCCCTCTCCTTCCTCCTTGTGCTTATTCTTTTCCTCCCCATCTACTTCACCGTGTGGCTTCTGCTCCTCCCCTGCATCAGCATTAGCATAAGAAGTAAGCTGCTGTTATGCAAACACGCAATATTAATGGTTAAAGTACAAATATAATTATTAGATGGCACACGTTATGGTCAAGACATTCCATCATGACAAACTGAAAAATAACCTGTCAAATGACTGAATAACTGTTATTGTAGTGACTTAGCATATTGAGGAACACTATAGCAAACATACAACATCGTTAGTTTTTTGTGTTAAGCGGTTCTTGAAAATGAAAAGCTTGGGACAAGAATATACAACTTACAGTAGAATGGCTCACATATAATCGGTCTATAGAGGTGATTTATTCCTGGTTTTACGTCACATTTGACCTTTGACCTCTGATTTGACCTTGACTTTAACCCTGTATCCAAAAAGTTACTCCAGAAATGGCCTCCTCATCCTCGAAACCCCCTATAAAGACGTATTACACGACCCTCTATGTCATCGAGATCAAAAGTCGAACATTGGCCGAAATTCAAGATGGCCAAGACCGCCATCTTGAGTAATGAGAAATGCTCAAGGTTGCACAAGTTGCAACCAAGCTAGTTTCGCTCTTCTAACTATATAAAATACATTTCCAGAATTTTTTTTTTACAGTAACTTACATTGCAGTGTCTCCTACAGGAAGTATATGAGCGGCAACTTGACTAACAGTCGTTTCTCTACAAATAACCACTATTTTTACTATCTCGCTTCCATCATACCCTCCATCCCTTTCCTTTCCGTTCCCTCTTTCAAATGTAGGAAGAAAATCCGTAGTATTTCTACATTTGTAAGTATCTAAGGTCATCCTTACTCTTCCACAATTATACTAGATACTATATTTATCTTATAGGTATCGACGATTGCGTCAGCAGTCCTTGTGAAAATGGAGCAACGTGCACTGACGCTTTCAACTCGTATACGTGTCGCTGTGTCGCCGGTTACACGGGAACACACTGCGAGACAGGTAAGTATTTGGGAATGTAGTAACATTGGTCACATATGAATGAAATTATACGATAATCTATGACAGATGTTCACAAGTGTACCACTAGTGTCACGCGATATATTTTCCAGAGGTTACACGATGGGTTAGCTAAATGTATTTGCCCATCTGGTATGCATTTTGTGTTTGCATTTGAGTTGTTGATGAGTTGCGTCAGCGCTAGTAATAAGGCCCTTGATACACTTCTTAAATTATGAAGGTATAATTGGATCCAAGAAACAGGTTATTTCACGCAACGCCGAGTGTATCTTCTCAATAGTTTGCTCATTTTTATTCTCTCCTCTTGTTGACACTGTCGTCATGGATGAGGTTGGTCATGGTTACTGTCGTCTTTTATTTGTCTTTCATTCCTTTCCGCACTTTTCTCTCACTGCGTTCTCCATTACCAGTCTCCAACCCATTCTATGTTTTGCTGTTCTTCTTCATGTTTATACATTTCAGTAAAGCTTGTGAATTCTGCCGATGGCAGTTCTCTTGTAGAAAGATGTATACCAACATCATCTCAAATTTCTTCGGAATCTGCATTACCTGATCAGGTGGAAACTCTAAGCTACGTTTCTGTGAGATTCACACTTCGGATGGCGCGAGTTTCTTGTCCGGGGAAGATTATTGTCAATCACACGGAATATTCGTCTTCGGTCTCAGCGATGTTGATGAATTGTTCACTGAAGTAGTTTGATTTTACCAGTTTGGTTTCAGGAAAGATCGCTCGTTTCTGAAAGCAACTATTTTGGCGGTCAATTTCAAGTAGTGATTTTCTCAAGTGATATTTATTTTCAGTGACGTGACATTGTTCACGTCTGTAAATGTATAAGTTATACAATGATCTAAGATATCTCACTGCTAGACACAGCGTTCTCCTCGCTGTCTCTCTCTCCTCCAGCCCCTTTCTCTTTCTGTCAATATTTCTGTTTATATATATATATATATATATATATATATATATATATATATATATATATATATATATATATATATGTGACGTTCTTTCAAAATGAATCTAGTTGCACAATGACAATAGGTATTTCTTGTAGCTACGCTATATTTGTGAAGTTTGCATTCCAGTGTTCAATTCAAAATAGATTTCTTTCGAAATATATTTTCTTCTTTTTGCATAGACGAACGGTATATTTTAATGAATTGTGACAAAGAAATTAAATCGAGGAAAGAAATGATGTAAATCGTATAAAAGTAAAGCAAATTTGTACAGTGATCATACCAAATGTTCCCTTTTGCTCGCGGATTGTAAAACACTCTTCTGATTACATTCTGTTTATACTCTGACATATCAAATGGTCTGTAATCTTTCCTTAACCGTTAGCTAGTAACAACCGACCGTGAGTGTGCGAGACTCCGCGCGACTGGAGCTGATTGGGGATAGGACACAACGATGCCATTTCAACGACGGGAGACAGTTGCAGTTTCCGACTGACGAATATTAGGAAAATCAGGTCATAAATATCTTGTGTTATACCTTTCCTATCTTAACTGTCCGATTTAATATTGAGTTTACCACAATGTCATAGACATATAGCGATTCACGTAGCGCAGATAGTAAGAACGATCTTAGGCCGTATGTGTCTTTTACGCGAGTTGCGTTTTACATTGCTGTACGTTGTGGTTTCACAACAATTCGATATGCAGTCATATCTAACAAATTGTCTAAATACACATTATCATAACACGTGTACACATTTGCCCCCAACCAGGTTGTACTGCCCGAAAGATGGCATTCTTCACCTACTTGTCAAGTTCGCTAAACACAAGTACTAGCCGCCAATGCCATGGCAACCACCATAATAATCGATTATTGTGGTAATTCTTACCGGCAAAGTGTCACACTGCTTCTGCTTGTAATTATCCTTCGGAACATAATAGTTATTTGAAATATTTGGTAACAGCCCGATTATTACAAGCAAAAACAAAACAAGGTCCTATCTTTTAACATGGCGAAACTGGACTTCCTGCCCCCATGTGCCCCAATCTTGTTTTGGAGCGTGAGACTTACGTCGGCTATTAATCTAATATTACGGTTTGTTTATGTTTCAGTTGTGCTCACTGCCATAGCTAAAGGGTGTCGCGACTTCGGTGACTGTGCCGTCTTCACAGACAGAAAGCGCAAAACGTGCGCTGATGTGACGTCATCAACCAACCCGCTTGACTTCGTGCTCAGAGCAAATGTCTCGCGTTGTCAGAACGAAGCTCGCATCCGCCTCGTTTTGAAGGACGGCGACTGCAGTGACAAGAATCAGGTGATTTTACAAATGTTCCGTTACGAAACCATATAAATACACGACTATTGCAAATGGTATACACTTGATTTGATTTAAAGCGCTATCATGAAGGTAACGCAACACATTGGTAGTAACTTACAAATAAACTACCATTAGAAGTTTATAGTTAATTAATACAACGTTAATATAGTTAATTAATGCAACTTAATAAAGCTAATACACGAAAATTTTTATTTAGCTTTGCATTACTTGTACACAAAAGCAAACGTCAAGTTGAATTGCATATTAAACAAAGCACATTTTATATATCAATATGTGTTAATATACCTATATAATGTAAATAGTACACTATTTCGTAAACCTCAACTTTCATCCAATACACAAAGAGCTAATGACGAGATAATTACGACACTTCAACATATCACGTATCATTCGTGGAATCTAAAATGTCACGAAACGGTTCCGTAATGTTGTGATTTAGTAACGCTGTATCCGATGTCATGGCAAGTCACATAAAAAGCAAGTTGTCGAACTGTTGCAGGTTCACGTGGACACGATGGAGAAGTCGGTTGGCACAGGCCCCTTCGACGGCAACTTCTTGCGATGTGAACTGACGAAGACCGAGAAGCCCGGAGGAGACCTCTCGCTGTGCTCCTTCTGCTGCCGGTGTCACACTCGAGGATGTGACTTCGTCTTCGTCAGAGTCTTCGGGAGATATGGCCCAGTCAGGTCGCTGTGTGAAGTCGAGTTCATATACCCGTAGCTTGGCAAATAAACTGGTGTCACGTGTGTAAGTCTATCACTCTCTGGCCATCACGATAAGAAGCGTTAAACGTATCCAAGAACGATCTAATCAACGACGGCGCACGTGAATGAATACACACACGCATACATGCACGCATGCAGTCACACGCACGCACGCACGCACGCTCGCACGCACGCACGCACGCACAGTGCTGTAAGTGCCGTTGCTGCTGCATCTGCCGTTTCTATATCCTGTCTTGCTGTTGATAAGCTGCTGCTAGAAGTGATGAGTGTGCTTACACTGTTATTTAACATGTGCTGAAATTTAAAATCCTTACATAATTCTATAGTATTTGTATGTCAACGATGCATAGGCACGATAAGGTGTCATTAGCAGTGCAATTAGTGTTCGCCTTGAGATGATTGTGCTGCAATGATGTCTATTATGTATTGTCAGTATACGTATTATTAGCACAACAGTATAGCACATACACCATATTGACTGCACGTCGTTCTTGTTGTAGGGTAGGACGGGGGAATACGCACACCTTAAGCAATACATTGAATAATAACAAATAGTAAAGTTCATTCGAAAAAACCCACCTGAATACACTC
>JAODUO010000154.1:65000-255000 GCA_025642075.2 Ridgeia piscesae
TCGTATACATACAAATAGTACTTTTCACTACAATACCAAGTCAATTTGGCAAACCCTATAGTAGGCCCTCGTGTTACGTTTTTATCCTCACACCCGAATAACATGTAGTGTGTGACACGTGAATTTTAAAGTGCCAAAATCCCATCGGGAGGAAACTTTTATCAGAGAGTGCACCTGCTGAAGTACTTAATGGGACGTGGCTGGAGTGAACCACATTGTATTTCATTCTAAATACGGTTCTTGTGGTAAGTCATAGGTCATGTGTTATAATATAAAAACTAAATACGATTCCTTTACGTATGGACATATGTTCTTGACCTGATACCATCAAGATAGTTGTTGGTATTTTAAGAACGAGCTTTGTCGTGTTCATAAAGTATTTACATTTGAACAAATGCAATCCGCTAGTCAACGGTTAATCTCCCACCCACCCAGTCCCCATTGGGACATTCCCGGCTTCACCCGGATTATGATCTCTTCACTTCATTATCTAATCTACTATAAAACATGTCTCTGACGACACCAGACCAGTGTCATGAATATCAGATCATCACATGCATTGTGTAAACAAAATTTAAACACAAGCCACTGGCAGCGCTCTGTGACACAGTCCCGTGGGATGTTCTCGTTAATAGCTGCACATGGCGTAGTTCTACGGCCTGGTGAGGCTGGCGTTGTGCTTGGTCGATCTAGGGCTAGATTCAATTGATTTGGAATTGTGACAAATTGCCCCTCAAAAGAAACCATTCGAAGGTATGTATGTATATAAATATACATGTATATATATATATATATATATATATATATATATATATATATATATATATATAATAGTTTAAGCACATTAATAGATCTAGGTACTGCATCTAAGCACAATAATATATATATATATATATATATATATATATATATATATATATATATATATGTATATATATTAGTTTGCCTTAATAATATATAATATAGGTACTACATCTAAGCACAATAACTCTCTGAACTAGTCACGTCCGATGTCAGGTCTCTAGAGTTAGTGAGCTGCCAATGTCATATTTCTAGAGGTAGTGAGCAATCAATGTCATGTCTTTAGAGTTAGTGAGCTGCCAATGTCATGTCTCTAGAGTTAGTGAGCTGCCAATATCATGTCTCTAGAGGTAGTGAGCCACCAATGTCATGTCTCTAGAGTTAGTGAGTCACCAATGTCATGTCTCTAGAGTTAGTGAGCCACCAATGTCATGTCTCTAGAGTTAGTGAGCTGCCAATGTCATATATCTAGAATTTGTGAGCTGTCAATGTCATGTCTCTAGAGTTAGTGAGCTGTCAATGTCATGTATCTAGGGTTAGTGAGCTGCCAATGTCACATCTCTAGAGTTAGTGAGCTGTCAATGTCATGTCTCTAGAGTTAGTGAGATGCCAAAGTCATGTCTCTACTAGAGTTAGTGAGATGCCAATGTCACGTATCTAGAGTTAGTGAGCTGTCAATGTCACGTCTCTAGAGTTAGTGAGCTGCCAGTGTCATGTCTCTAGAGTTAGTGAGATTCCAATGTCATGTCTCTAGAGTTAGTGAGCTGCCAATGTCATGTCTCTAGAGTTAGTGAGATGCCAATGTCATATCTCTAGAGTTAGTGAGCTGCCAATATCATGTCTCTAGAGGTAGTGAGCCACCAATGTCATGTCTCTAGAGTTAGTGAGCTGCCAGTGTCATGTCTTTAGAGTTAGTGAGATGCCAATGTCATATCTCTAGAGTTAGTGAGCTTCCAATGTCCTGTCTCTAGAGTTAGTGAGTCACCAATGTCATATCTCTAGAGTTAGTGAGCCACTAATGTCATGTCTTTAGAGTTAGTGAGCCACTAATGTCATGTCTCTAGAGTTAGTGAGCTGTCAATGTCATGTCTCTAGGGTTAGTGAGCTGTCAATGTCATGTCTCTAGAGTTAGTGAGCTGCCAATATCATGTCTCTAGAGTTAGTGAGCCACCAATGTCATGTCTCTAGAGTTAGTGAGCTGCCAGTGTCATGTCTCTAGAGTTAGTGAGATGCCAATGTCATGTCTCTAGAGTTAGTGAGCTGCCAATATCATGTCTCTAGAGGTAGTGAGCCACCAATGTCATGTCTCTAGAGTTAGTGAGTCACCAATGTCATATCTCTAGAGTTAGTGAGCCACTAATGTCATGTCTTTAGAGTTAGTGAGCCACCAATGTCATGTCTCTAGAGTTAGTGAGCTGTCAATGTCATGTCTCTAGGGTTAGTGAGCTGTCAATGTCATGTCTCTAGAGTTAGTGAGCTGCAAATGTCATGTCTCTAGAGTTAGTGAGCTGCCAATGTCATGTCTCTAGAGGTAGTGAGCAGTCAATGTCATGTCTTTATAGTTTGTGAGCTGCCAATGTCATGTCTCTAGAGTTAGTGAGCTGCCAATATCATGTCTCTAGAGGTAGTGAGCCACCAATGTCATTTCCCTAGAGTTAGTGAGCTGCCAGTGTCATGTCTCTAGAGTTAGTGAGCTGTCAATGTCATGTCTCTAGAGGTAGTGAGCCACCAATGTCATGTCTAGAGGTAGTGAGCCACCAATGTCATATCTCTTGAGTTAGTGAGCTGTCAATGTCATGTCTCTAGGGTTAGTGAGCTGTCAATGTCATGTCTCTTGAGTTAGTGAGATGCCACTGTCATGTCTCTAGAGTTAGTGAGCTGCCAATGTCATGTCTCTAGAGGTAGTGAGCAATCAATGTCATGTCTCTAGAGTTAGTGAGCTGCCAGTGTCATGTCTCTAGAGTTAGTGAGATGCCAATGTTATGTCTCTAGAGTTAGTGAGCTGCCAATGTCATGTCTCTAAAGGTAGTGAGCCACCAATGTCATGTCTCTAGAGTTAGTGAGTCACCAATGTCATATCTCTAGAGTTAGTGAGCCATTAATGTCATGTCTTTAGAGTTAGTGAGCCACCAATGTCATGTCTCTAGAGTTAGTGAGCTGTCAATGTCATGTCTCTAGAGTTAGTGAGCTGTCAATGTCATGTCTCTAGAATTAGTGAGCTGCCAATGTCATGTTTCTAGAGTTAGTGAGCTGCCAATGTTATGTCTCTAGAGTTAGTGAGCTGCCAATGTTATGTCTCTAGAGTTAGTGAGCTGCCAGTGTCATGTCTCTAGAGTTAGTGAGCCACCAATGTCATGTCTCTAGAGTTAGTGAGCTGTCAGTGTCATGTCGACTGTGTCTCTACTTGCTATTATGCTATTCTGGCTCTCTATACGAAGACCTTGCACCGGGTGGAGGATATATCCGGCCGCGAAGACAACCGGGAGATCCAAATGCGGTTGTTGAATGCTCTCTCCGTTTACTTGTACGTATGCAAAATAGAGGCATCCCTCAGCTCTTTGTGGATTACTTCTGAAGGCCCTATGGCGAGGAAAATGAATTTTCCAACAAGACATGTAGTTTTTTTTATAAACCTATGCTAGGGTAGGACCTATTCCGGGGAGCTGGACAATGGAGAGCGGAGTGGTTTCTCTCCGCACCTTAATGGATTCTGGCGACGACGTGTTTATCTACAACTGTTGCGTAGCTGTATTTTTGATTTAAGAAAGACGATTGAGGACATCGTAGTTATAAAATTTACCACCACCCCCACCTCCCATAGCAGACATCCATTGCCTCCACAAAACAGTTGTCTTACCTGCGTCGCAGGAATTTTCGTCGTACCCGAGTATCAGAAGAAGAAGAAGAACTCGTGACGTCATAGATATATGGCGACACAACATCGTGTTTACATCTGAAACGTCGTCAGTTCAAACGCGCTACAGCCTACACTCTGTGTCGTCCAACTGAAAATTGCATGCGACTGACCTGGACAAAAAAGGGACATATCGATCACCGTTCACTAAATGTTTAATAATCTTTAAAATTGACACACTCGTGTACATTTGTCTGTGTGCCTCGCGTGTTACTGTAGTAAATCTGGAGGCGGCCTATTACAGTTTTGATGTGTGATTGCATAACTAATGCATTTTATTTAATGATTGTCATTGTTAAGGGAGATAGTTTATATATAAAGGAATTAACTGATGCAATTATTATAAACTTTATTTTATATTTTGATTGGTTTTGAGCACATTTATTGGAAACGCTTGTATATATTTATGTGCACAAGGCAACGCGTACGGGACCCCGGCAGAGAAATGCTTATAGTTTAAACGTTTTGCTATATATTGATTGAGGGGTTAGCATTCCGTGCTCAGTGTACTATATGCTTGTTTGATATGTATTAATTTTAATAAATATATACACACATTAATAAAACAAATATTTGACGGATCTCCTAGCCATACGTTGTACATTTGTTAAATGCGGCGCTGTCAATTTGTGTATCTGCATTTATATTTACGTTGTTATTGTTATCGTTGTATTGTGTTTTGGATATACCAGGTCGGCGTTAAATATATACTACTACAAATAAGTATAACTAACAACTAACTTCCGATTACACACCGGTCTCCCGTACGTTATTTATTACAATATCATCACAATATTATAGTATGTGGTGTGTATTTGTGTCACGAAATCGTTAAATTAACCGGGAGAAACATTTCAATGTATGACACCGAGTTTTGCCGGACTCCGTGCTACGGGGCTGACAACGAGAGTATCCCCGAGTCCGAGAACAGCTGGTCGATACACGACGCCGAAGGACAGACGCACTGCCAGTAAGTACTCGATGTCAAGGGACCGCCCGACTAGAATGTGTGAACGCTGTGGTTAAGCAGAACATTTGCGCGGAGGGAGTTGCCCTTTGCTGGGACAGAGGTGCAATAAATGCAATGCAAAGGGACATTTTGCTTCTGTTTGTCGCTCGAAGCGTAACACTGAATTTTGAACGACCATAAAGCATTTGAAGTCGAACGTGAAGGGACAAAACCATATCGGGACAAAGCCGAACGTGACGGAAGAGGACCGTTTGTCGGTGACATCGAAAGTGACCGAACCAAACTACAGGTTGAACTGGTTCGACTGCGTTCCTCGGTGTGGTTGACTGCACAGAGAAGAAAGACGCATGGTTCGTAACTCTGAAAGTGAAGCGGATGCCACTTCGTTTTAAAATCGACACGGGCGCTGACGTCACGATAATAACAAAGAAGACAAGGTTGGCAGTGAAAGACAAACCGAGACTAGAACCAATAGCCGTCCGTCTCAACAGTGTTGGTGGACAGCTAAAGGCGTTTGGTCAGTTCATGGCAGTCACGAAGCATAGGAACACGGTTTATCGCTTCAACGTGATCGTCATTGAAGGGGAGAAAATTACCAACCTACTGTCACGAGACGTCGCTGCAGACATGGGTCTCGTGTGTCGTCTGGGGCACGTTGAGGCATCGGGTGATGATGATGCTAGAACTGACCTCATGAAGACCACAATAAAGCTGAAGGCAGGGGCTGAACCACTGTGTTTAACAACTGCGAGACGTGTACCTTTCCCTCTAATGGACGCTGTTAAAGCAGAACTCAATAACATGGTTGAGTCAGGCGTGATCAGATCTGTGACAGAACCCTGCGTGATCAGATCTGTGACAGAACTTGGTGCGCTGCGATGGTTCCGGTCATCAAGAAAACCGGAGCTGTGCGTATCTGCGTCGACTTGAAGCAACTGAATACAGCAGTTCGACGTGAATACCATATATGCTTCCTTCGCTTGAAGATATAGCGCATAAACTTGCCGAGTAGAAAGTGTTCTCGATTCTAGACGCTGCAAGCGGGTTTTGGCAAATCCCGATCGACGAAGACAGCCAATTGTTGATTACCTTCATGACACCATTTGGACGTTATGCATTTTGCAGACTACCATTTGGAATTTCCTCCGCCCCCGAGATATTCCAACGCAAGATGTCGACAGTACTCGAAGGACTGGACGGGGTGTAAGTGATCATGGATGACATACTGGTTCATGGTCGTAACAGGGAAGAACACGACGCCCGTCTCAATGCTGTCCTAAGGATAATCAACGACTCGGGCCTGAAACTCAACCCAAAGAAATGCGTCTTCAGAAAAAACGAACTAACGTATTTTGGTCACCTGCTTTGGGGTGATGACATCAAGCCAGATCCAGAGATGGTTGAAGCTCTACTGGAACCGTCCGAACAACGTTTGCGAACTGAGAACAGTGTTGGGTATGTTTCAGTACCTGGCCAAGTTCGTGCACGATATGTCGTCTGTGGTGAAACCAATGACTGACTTACTCAAGTCTGATGTCGTCTGGTCGTGGGACAAGGCCCAACAAGCTTCGTTCGATAAGATGAAAGAACTGTTGACGACTACACCGACGTTGTCCTACTTCGACTCAACGAAACCGACGGTAAATGACTGCGGATGCAAGCAGTTACGGGATCGGTGCTGTGCTGATGCAATCTATTGATGGAATCCTCAAGCCAATCGCCTTTACGTCAAGGACGCTGACGACCGCGGAACAAAGGTACGCCCAAATAGAAAAGGAGATGCTTGCAGGTGTCTGTGCGTGCGAGAAATTCCGAAGATATCTCGTTGGATTGAAGGAATTCAAACTACTTACCTTATGAACCCGAAACGCATAGATGATGCACCGCTGCGTTGCCAGCGATTGTGGATGAGGGCCATGCGATTTAATCGGTTCAAGGAAAGCAACTCATGATCGCAGATGCTCTATCCAGAAAGCCGCTGGTTGGACTCGAATCGATGACATCGAGCTGTCAGACGATATAACTGCTCTTGTTGACGCAGTTCAACAAAACTGGTCCGTGACGGAAGATCGTCTTACCGAGATAAGAGTCGAAACCTCGACAAATCCTATAATGAAATCAGTCACAGATTTCATAGCGAATGGATGGCCTAGTAATGAAAGTGCTGTTCCACACTCGGTGCGAGACTACTGCCGCGAGAGAGAACGCTGCTCTCATTGAATGATGGTGTTGTCACATATAAAGTCCAAATTGTGATGCCTCCAAAGATGCGAGACGACGCTTTGCAACGACTTCATGAATCGCACCAAGGCATCTCGAAATGTCGCCAACGAGCAGCCAGTGCCATCTGGTGGCCCGGTATCAGTCGCGACATAAAGAGGTTTATCGATCGCTGTGATACTTGCCGACGCAATCGACCGACACACAGAGAACAACTTCTTCGTCCGGTTGAACTACCAGGCAGACCATGGGAAAAAGTCGCCATGGATATCTTCTACTACATGATGCGAAATGACTATTTCGTCATCATCGACTACTACTCGCGCTGGATCGAAATCAAACAATTGACCAGTCTCATAGATATAAATAGAACACACCAGTAGAACAAGATCGCGCGGACGCTATCAGTTGACACATGATACTTTGAAGTTAACACGGGCTGGTGACAGCCATGCTACTGCCAGGCAGAAAGCCACTGCAGTGCCTGTATATACATAGGACTGCACTAAGTTATTTACATAATTATTACGTTATTTATTTACTGACATCAGTTAGCCAGTGTTGTTTAATTGTGTACAATGTGGTCAAACAGTTACCTCACTAATATGCCAGTAAGAAACAAATCAACACGCTTATACTTAGTATACAGTGTCTCACTGTGTGAGGGGTGAGTACAGCTTAGTTACTCGGAAGTAACTTAGTACTATTTAATTTGTTATTCTACCAGATCCACAATGGTGGTGTTTTACAAAAAATCATTTAAAAATCAACCAACTGAAGCCTGTCCTTCCTCCAAAGACATTGTCGAAAACTCCCAGACCTACATAATTAATTACAATATCACAGATTAAAAAACAGACCATGCAAAGTGGATGAGAGAATAGGGAAAACAACAACAAAACAGAGCTGCCAACATTACTAATAACAATATAAGTAGAAAGGTAGAAAAGTAGTAATATTAAGATGGTCAACTAACTAATTATACTGTGTCAATAGTAATAACAATGAATAATTAAAATTAGGCAAACTACAACAAAATAGCAGGGATGTCATAGTAACAGGTTTCCTTAAAATGACCACAGTTTCCCTTTCATGTCCCCCTAAACATAATTAGTTTGGTCATTTCATGACGGGACGATGTCATATTCCCATGTGCGATAATCTGAGTGTGTTTTTGGCATATGTCTTTGTTCGCACTGTCAGGTATGCCCTGATGACCCGTCTTGCAGGGCTACAAAACATTTCTCCTCGAAATGATCACTACAAAGATAGCAGCCTGATGTTGGTGTCCAGTCCTTTCTCCTATAATTGCTTGGATCCACTTTGCTCGGCATTCGGGCCTTTTATTTTCTTTTGGGAATCTGCAGAAGGCAGCACCCATTATCAATAATGTTTAGTCATAAAATACTACCATATTATAATTAGGCTATTATATTAATATAAAATGTGTCACTCACACTATGACTATGCACAGTAACATTATTAAAAACGGTTTGGTACATAATTCATCCAACATGTATTATTGTTGGTCAATTTGCATATGACTGTAATGTTTTAAAACTATTAATTTCCTAAATTAATGGCAATGGAACATAAATATTATAAGCTATATTATATTGTATAACTGAGATTCTCATCTGTGGAAAGAGACTCCGGGTCCTGTTTTCTGTCGGGTGGTACAGTTGTACGCTACACAGGAAGTAACCATATTTGCTACTTCACAACCAGCATGTCCCCAAATGGATTAATGTTGCCTACATCAGTGTCAACCACCGAATTGTCCAGTGTTTGGGTTCTAAATAATCCGGGTCATAGCCCTTCCCCTAATGACTAAGCTGGAGGCTACAGCCTATCCCACTGGATCATTATTTTCATTGCCAATGTAAAATATTTAGATCCCTACCCCAACACAGTGAACCCCCAACTCAAAACATTCAACAGCTGGCCCTACTGGCCTACTCCAGAAATTAATAATGAGCTGTCTTAATTAGGGCTAGGGGCACAACGACACATATCCAAGTTAAAAATTTGGTCTTAGCAGACTTGTTTTACATTTATTACGTTGCTCAACAGTTCTATTCTATATATCCTGCCTGGCAAGTAGATGGCAGCCAGTGGTCCACAGCGGCTTCGGTGCAGCGGGCCAGCTTGTCACTCTTGTTTTTAGGGGAAAGATAAATGATCTAACTCTGTGACCAGTCTAACGTCTGACTGCGGGATCAGCCGCATCAAGACCGTATTTACCAAGCATGGTATTCCGGATGCGGTGATAACAGACAACGGAAGACAATTCGTCTCGGACGAATCCAGGAAATTCGCGAAATCATGGTGCTTCGCTCAACATACCACAAACCCATATTCTCCGCAAGAGAATGGGATGGCAGAGCGCGCTGTGCAGACGGCGCAAAGATAGCTAGACCATGTTATGTTATGTTTTTTTGGAAGATGTCACAAAGTGGCTAGATGAGGCATCACCAGTAGATATAATCTACTTAGATTTTAAAAAAGCCTTTGACAAAGTGCCACACCAAAGACTACTACTTAAACTAAAGGCCCATGGCATAGGAAATGGAATGATCAACTGGATAGAAAAATGGCTTATTGATAGAAGACAAAGAGTAGTAGTTGATGGGGAGGTTTCAAACTGGAAATCGGTTTTGAGTGGAGTACCGCAGGGATCAGTACTGGGACCTATTTTATTCTTAATATATATCAATGATTTGGATGATGACATAACAAGCAAGGTGTTGAAGTTTGCGGACGACACAAAAGTGTTTAGGAAAATTAAAAGTGATGCAGATAGACAGCATTTACAAGATGATCTTAATAAGTTGATAGAATGGTCTGAGAAGTGGCAAATGCTGTTTAATTTTGGAAAGTGTAAGTGCCTTCACACAGGACATGGGAATGAAGATGCACAATATACAATGGGTGATACTGTATTAAATACTACCTTTAAGGAAAAGGATTTAGGGTTAACTATTAGTGCTGACATGAAGGTATCAGAGCAGTGTGGAATTGCAGCAGCGAAGGGAAACCAAATTCTTGGATTAATTAGGCGAAATATAGTGTACAAAGAAAAAGAACTAATAATACCGCTGTATAAAACAATAGTTAGGCCTCACTTAGAATATTGTATACAAGCATGGAGGCCATATCGCAAGAAGGATATTGATATGCTAGAAAGAGTACAAAGGAGAGCAACCAAAATGATACCAAAACTCAGGAATATTAGTTATGAAATGCGTCTAAAAGAATGTGGTTTAACAACACTAGAAACCAGAAGATTGAGAGGAGATCAGATTGAGGTGTTTAAAATATTGAATGGATATGAAAATATTGACAGAAATATTTTTTTCACATTCAAGGAAGAGAGAAGGACTAGAGGACATGGAGTCACATTAGCAAAGAAGCAGTGTAGACTAGATATTAGAAAATTTTCATTTTCACAAAGAACAGTAAACGAATGGAACAGATTATCAGCTGATTGTGTAGGTGCTAGTAGTGTTAATATATTTAAAAATAAAATCGACATATACCTAAGACGGGCGGGGTATACTTAGATAGATAGGTTGGACTCTCGATAAGCCAAATGGCTTCCTTAGTCCACCTGCCATCTAGAGTTGAATCTCTAGGTGGCAATCTTGTTAAATCTTGTTAAAAAACCGGAGATAGGTCTGTTGAACTATCATGCGTCGCCCCACAGTGCAAGCGGCGTATCACCTGCAGTGGCACTAATGGGTCGTCAACTCGCCACACGACTGCCCGTTGTGAGAGAACAATTGTCGCCACGTCAACACCGAGATGGGGACATCCGAAACTCCGACCAACGTGCAAAAAAACGACATACATACGATCGGCGACACGATGTACGCAAATTGCCGCCGTTACAAAATGGCGAACCAGTGTTGCTGAAATTGGATGGGGAGAAGCAGTGGTCGACACCAAGCACTGTGTTCAGAAGTGACCCGCAGAACCGGTCATAATGTTTTGAAAACCGGTGCAGGTATCTGCTATCGCGGAAATCGAAAGCACCTCCAAGGTGTGCCGAACGTGCTTCCACCAGTGCCCAACAATGAGCCTGATGATACGGACATTCTGTTTGAGGATCCAGGCGAAGTCTTGCCGCCGAACGATCCCGGTGATGCAGTCGACCTGCCAGTGGACGTTTCCGCCGAACTGAATAAGTCGGCAGTGTATACCAGGTGTGGCCGAGCAGGTAAAATTTGAGTAACATTACGTGGTTCGATATGAACTTTGAAAGAGGGGAAATGTCACGAAATCGTTAAATTAACTCGAACCAACACTTCAGTGTGTAACACCGAGTTTTGGTTCCAGTTAACGAACCATGCTGGAACTGCAGAATCGACATGTTGTATTTTGCCTGAAATAAAGTCATTCTTATTGTTATCTGACGTTACAAACGTTACAATTTGTATTACAGACAATGATCCAATTACACATAATTTGAAAATCAGTTACATAAATATATACGGCCAGTCTCCTGTAGGCGGTCGTATATGCACTGGTCTCGTTATGCAGCATTTAGCCTTACATTTATATATATAAATATATATATATATATATATATATATATATATATATATATATATATATATATATATATATATATATATATGTTGTTCAAATAAAGATTTTTTTATGTATTGTGTTTGTGAATTTTGCATTCATGATCTACTACTGTGCGATATGTTTGATAGCTCGATTTTCACGCACAAATCTCCAGCTTTCTCATTTCAGAAACTTAACAGGTCTGGTGCCAGTGTGTGGGATGATATTAGGACCATAATTCCTCATTGCGACATCGTTGAAATCTAGCTGACGACTTTCGCTTCCATTCTGGTAGATTATTGTCAAACAATCTGCTCATACAAATTAAGCTCAAATATGAACTCAAATACAAAGTCTGCTGAAATACGAGTCAGACGATTCAGCCCAAAGCATATTTGGCCCATTAGGCCGAATAGTCCGTTTCTGTAAGCGCGGTGCCGGCGAGCTACATGGGCCGAATTGTCCGTCCTGCCTGTGATGTGAAATCAAATTTTTGCAGTTGCGCGAATCCGCAATCGTACTGGGCCGAATACGTTTTGGACCGAATCATCCATATGTTTACTAGTTGGACTTCGTTAGGTCTTTCTAACAAGTGTTTAATATTCAACGGCATAGAGGCAACTTTCTGGTTCATGTTTGGGTATACCCATGTTTGATTATGAATACAACATTCTAGCGATACACAGTGTTATCCCACATTATTGACTATGGTGATCGAAACAACCTTCAATATCGCTCAGTCACGTAGAACCGAGTAACAGTAGAACCAACTCTGGCCTTTTTACGTCAATACGTGTATTACTAACGGCAACAACGAAGCAGCATACTGTCTTTAATCAATAATGCTAACTAGGCAGGAACTTGCTAGTGTAACTGTCTCAGAGTGACAAGTCAACAGTTTGTCCACACACCGTGGTTTGACTCACTCGGTCTCGGAGTTGATCAATAACAGCTTGAGCGCAAATGGATGCGACAGAACAAAAGCAGACAAATATATTATTTAGCAAATTGGACACTATTACAGACACAATCGTTTGCGATAGTGCTAAGACAGTAGACTTAGTAGTTGATCCAAAACGCGACATATCGCCAGCATCTGGATGTCTCGCTCAGGGTCAGACTACCAGTCAGGCAATGTGTACCCGTCATGGTCCCGTGAGTGACATGACTATGCATCGACTACAAGAGGCAGAGGGAAACTCTGGAGCCGAAGTCAGCGTTAAGAGACGAAAGATTCACATGAACGTCATTGAATGTAGCAGACATTCTGCCAAACCGAGAATGGAGGACAAGCTCTAAACGACACCTGCACTCACAAAAACATCCTCAAAAGACCCCAACCGTGGACTGTATCCTCGAGAGGGGAAACGTCACGTTTAAAATTAAATAAGTCCACTGCAGCACCATCCTTTGTTAGTGCCAAAGATGTTTTGCATCAAACCATCAAACATGTGCATTCACAAGACCAGGCAATAAACAAGCCAGCTGCTTATAGCGAACCCAGTAAATGTTCACCAGTCCCAGAGACAATACCACGGACATTGCCCTCTTCAAGAAATGCAAAGAGTCGTAATAGAAAACTTCCTGCACAGAGTAATTCCCTTTTGAATTACTTTAAACAGAAATCTGACAACGAGAGGACTGTGTCGTCCTCGCCAGAATCTAGTCCTGTCAAGATCAATATCAAACTGCGGACTGTTTCATCACAGCAACATTCATTGCAGCAATTTGGATTTAATCAATCACCTGTGAACACACCAAACTCAGACAGCATCACATCACAACATATGTCAAACCCAGTTATGAATTCTGTCCGAAAGCAGATCTTTCAAAACACAGATATGTCTAGTCGAATCGGCATAAATGCTAACCAAATTGCCTCAGGAATGGCATCAGCTAATCTTCACCAATGCAACAAGACTGATCTGGGAGTTGATACAAGAAATAGTGGTCTTGTGTCACAAAACCCTTCTGTTGACACAAGTTGCGAAGACACATACGGCTTGCTGGGAATGGGACTTGATGAATGCATTGATTTGCGAGATGATGATGATGACCTGAACTACTTGTCCCAGCTCCCTGTGGAGGTGATTGAGAACATCCTGTGTCGACTGCCGACCTCTGACCTCTTGTTGAACGTCAGTCTAGTCTGCTCACAGTGGAATGACATCATTGCTGCTCCAAAGGTACAGTCTGTCTGAGTCTGTCAGTGTCTCACTCCCTGTGTGTGATATATACATACATGCCAATAGCATGATTACTTTTGAGGGGCATTTTGTTTGAAATTTCACGGTTTGTCAGAAATAATAAGTTTTAGTTATTTTTCGAGGTTTGTGTTAGAGCTAGTTCTTGTAGTCAATCTTACATAATGCAAGGGATGCTCTGACATTCATGGAACTGGTTCAGTGTCCCCAGAGACATGTTTTAATAGACTATGTAATAATGAAATGAAACTTAGATCAGAATGTCCAAAGGGAGACCTGTTTAGATGGGGAGGTTAAACGTTGACTCACAGTTTGCTTTTGGGAGCAGGCATTACTTTGTGCACATAAATATGAATGAAACAGATTGCGTGAACATGATAAAGCTCACTCTTGAAATGCCAACAATTACCTTCATGGCATTATTACAAGAACACATTTATGCCCTCAACTTATGGCATTGTATTCAGTGATATTGTAACACCTGAACTGTCACCAGTAGAGCCCTTAGAATGAAATACAATATGGTCCCCTCCAGCCACATTCCATTAAAGGAACATGCAATCATAATGTTGAAAATACATTAAAATTCCCCCAATTCCCACATACCATTCAAGATAGAATATAGTAACATATGTACTTTTTGTTAAATTGTGTAAGAATGTTATACACCATAACATTAATCTTGAAACGTACATTTTCACTGACCATGGGCGCTGCCATTGTTGCCCATTTCACGAGGAACTCACGGAGAGTAACGCGAGAGAATGCGTGAGTGTGACGTAGACTGTCCACAACTCTCAGCGATATATATAGGCGCTGCGCAACATGTAAACACTAGCACAGCAACATAATTTGAGTTATTTTTATGAGTCTTATGATAATAAAATGTTTGAATGTCAAGCAACAGAAAAACAGAGCAGGAGAATGGTCAGTGAAAGGAAAGATACTTTTCCAAATACCAATACATTCCATCCGAAACGCGAGTTGGCAATGAAATGGCTCCACAATATAGGTGCGGGTCATACGGTGGAAACATTCAATTTCAACCGGAAAATGGTGTGCCAGCACCATGTCATCGTTGATCTGGAACACAGGTTGCTGGGATTTGGTGAAAGGCGACTGGTGAACGAAGATATTGTCCCCACTGAATTTGTAAACAGAAAGTCCGGGGCCGAGCAGTGTTGCTATGGCACGCGAAGAGCGGTCTCGCAAACGGGACAAACATAATGTAAGCAAATACTATAAATGGGGTACTAGAATATAATTAAATGTATTTCCTTTATAATAATAAAAATCAATGATTAGTAATATATTCACTGCGCGACGGTCGACTGGAATAATTAGTTGGATAAACGATTTGTTTACATGTGAAAGCGGGCGATAATACAAGTTACTAAGCTCCGTCGAACCGATCAAGTCTAAGTACAAATTCGCGATTGTCTTGGTTGCAATCTTTACTTGAGCACCGTTGTTCTTTATCATATTCTTTATGAATGTTTTTATTGTAAGGGACGCCGTGTTTTTATATCTAAGTGTAATTAAATGGATGGATAGATCTTAAAGACTCAGTGGGTGAAGAGTTCGTTTTGTTTTGTCCACCCGAGGCACTAGCGGTTGTGGAAGTGTGACGTCACACACCCACAGGCGAAATGTCCAAAATGTCAGCCTCCAGGGATGTTCACTAATTCTCCTTAAAACTTAATAAATAATTTCAGAAAAAAATTACAACATATGGGATATGATTCAATGAACATTGTTGAATGGTTTGAGCAATTGTTACTGTTTGGGTTGCATGTTCCTTTAAACACACTACCAAATGCACCATCGGATTCAAGTGGGTTCCAAATGGAATTTTGATACTAATATATATATATATATATATATATATATATATATATATATATATATATATATATATATATAATTATAGTCTCGTCGCCTAAAATAAACTGATTCGGATGTAGGCATGTACACAACGAGTGTGACTACTAGTATAGGTTTTGGAACATTCACGTGTATGCCATTGTATAATGCATTGATAGCTGTTTTACATCAATTGTTGATGGTTAATGCTGATTGGCTGCTTAATAGTACCATGGGATGCCAATCGAGGCCAAAGTTTGTAGTGCATGATCATGTGGTCAGATCAGGTGCCAGTTGACAAATGTCGCCTGCTGCTATGGGCTTTATCCCACAATGCAAGAAAGGCATGAGTGCACAAATCAGATTTGTAAAGACCCCAAAGAGAGTTCAGTAAACTGTTAGAAGAGACAGGTTTTGTGGTGGTGGTGGTGAACGTAGAAGTTTTCATGTTAACCTGCATTATTTAAAACAAATATGTTAATATGTGTTAACTTTGAATCATTGTAAGTGGAGTCTCCTCTCAGACGGATTCACCTGTGTCAGTGTTTGCCTCCAGAGAACACTGTCTACTCATCTGCCAACACCTCCGTGAGGGTATTGAATGATAATAAAGTCATCAGACGGCAGTCATGTGACCACTGTAATATAATAATGAAAACAGCTGCACTTGGTTTATGTATAAATGGGTATTGTTGGGTTGATGGGGTAGCATGGTTATGATCACGTATTTCACTGGTAGTAAGTAGTAGTATGAAGCATTTTTCTCATACACCCTACACAGGTCTCTATATTAGTAACATTATAATGGTCCATTAGTGGAGTAAAATAAAGTTGATAGAATTTGAGGCCCTACATCGACATGTGTTACAGAATTGTTGTGGTGTTTTCTGACTTGCATTTTTTGCACCTCAAAACGTAACATATATATACTCAAGTGGACACCGTACATTTAAACGATTTATTTCACTGGATGCAGTTTATGCCATGGAAGAAACAATACCACAGACTGACAAAGGAGGACCCAGGGGCCTTAGACACCATGAAGGACTTATTGCACAGAGATGAGATGTCTACACCAGACACGTACCTGCCAGGAATGATCAGGTGATTACAGGCTTTGATGCAGGATCAACTTTTACCCACCAAAGCTATCCAGGTAGACGTGTGTTTGTTCGACAGTGTACCCAGTCCACGTTTCTATGTGCAGTGTTCACAGGTTGAATAATGTAAAATGTAAACTATTTTTGTTTGTCACTTTTATATCCATCCAATCGCTGGTCCACTAACATTTTTGCCCCTCCAAAACAAACCTTTCCTGTATAACTAACAGTTGGATGTGTCTGTAGATAAAGCTAAGGGTGACTGTCACATGATCATAATGATTAGTTATCTCTGTAAATTTTCATGTGAACACACATTTAACAAGATGCACATTGAACACGATTTACAATAATATTTAAACAAAATGACAAGTCCTGTGACACCTTAAACAAGATAACTCAGTTACCAAGTACTGCACACACAATAACACTTAACAAAAGATTCAGGAATTTATCCGTATTCTACTAACTTCAATACAATAGTTAAATTTGGTATTATTTCTAAGTAAGATTAATTTCTATAACACAGTACTGCTCTGACTGTTCAGGTGGATGACACATTTCAAGCCATGGACAGCCAATAACATGGACAGATGTCTGCAGAAACACCCGCTGTACTCCACTGCCAACGCCATGGTCTCAGAGAGACTGCCAGAATGTCTCTGTGAAGGGGTAAGTATCACACACACACCTACACCCTCACACACGCACGCACGCATGCCATGGTCTCAGATAGACTGCCAGAATGTCTACATGAAGGGGTAAGTATCACACACACCTACACCCTCACACACACACACACACACACACACACACACACACACACACACACACACACACCACACACACACACCACACACACACACACCACACACACACACACACACACACACACACCCTACACACACACAAACACACACACCACACACACACTTCCTGTCTGTCTGTCTCTCTCTCTCTCGCTCTCTCTCTGCTCCTTCTCTCTCTCTCTCTCCTCTCTCTCTCTTTCTTCTCTCTCTCTCTCTCCCTCTCTCTCTCTCTTCTGTCTCTCTCTCTCTCTCTCCCTCTCCTCCTCTCTCTCTCTCTCTCTCTCTCCCTCTCTCCCTCTCCTCTCTCCCCTCTCCTCTCCTCTCCCCCTCCCCTCTCTCTCCCTCTCCCCTCCCTTCCCCCTCCCTCCCTCCCTCTTCCCCCCTCCTCCCTCCCCCTCTCCCCCTCTCCCTCTTTCCCCTCTCCCAGGTGTACGTCAGGTGTCTTGTCCCACAGGTGGTGAATCCTTGGAGTGTCCTTGCCGCTATTGTGGTTCTGGCTGACTCGGTGGCACAGCTGCAGCGGTTGCTTCAGTGCCTGCTAGGGGGCGCCTCTCAGTGCAGTGTCATGGAGGTGCTAGAGAGTTGCTATTGCATCGCCTGCTTCCTGCGCGTCTTCCGTAGCGTCAGATACCAGGACCTGTGGACGGGGTAGGGTGGATTGTAGTCCATGTGTGGGGACCTGTAACTAACTGTAGTCTATGGGCAGGACACAGTTGACTTAATCTAGGGAGGGCACTAATCGTGCAATATGTTTTATGCTGTTTTAGCAAAAGTCTGAAATAGATTATAGATGTTTCTATGTGCAGACTTTCCATCAAACATGTCAAACCAACTCTTAGTAAAGTTGTAATGGGTGAAGGCTCCTGCATCAGAAACTGTACATCATCTGTGTGAGTTGAAGCATAAAGCCAGAGTGTATGTTGTGGATCCGTGCGAGACACGGAGTGTATTGAAATAAGTTGAGAGTTTTACAAATAACATGAAATTTCGGTGATATGAATTTTGACCTGGAACTGGTTGTGAGAATAATTTGTAGGTAGGAAACATTCTATAGCTGTCTGTGACGTGCCTGGCAGACGAGACATGGAGATATTTTATGACTTATATAGATGGAGCACATTTCACTGTTGTGGTACATTTAATTAGTTTATGAACGGGGCACATTTTACTGGGATGTTCAGACACTTTTAAGAAACCTGACTGGTGGGAAAGCAAGGATTTTACAGAAAGGTTTCTTTGATTTCCCGCATGTACTACGCCCTCTACCTGTTTGAGAATGAATCAGTGTCGACTTGTGGGGAGTTGGCCGGGGTGCTTCACGGACAGTCAGGGCAACAAAGTATTATGAAATATAGGTTTGTGAATTTGTTGTTCTTAAATTATTCGTGTACTTTTATTGTGATGTCATCCAGCAGACTTTAGTGTAATTTAAACACTTTGTGACATAAGTAATATATTGTTGTTATAATTAAAATAAAATGATGCGTTACATTACAATTGTTTAAAATGTTATGGATACACCTAGACGACAGAAGATACACCTAGAAGATACACCTAGAAGGTGTTTGTTTTGCTTAATTAAAGAAAATCATCACTATTTTTTATAGAGAACTTGTATTATGTTTGTAATGACCTCAGCTCTGCTCGCACAAATGTGCGTTTGACCCATGAACAATTGCGAATCTGCAACCACAACGTACAGCAGGGCCAACTGATCAAGATCATCGCATTTGCAGGTGACCTATTTTATCTCACCTACTTCATCCACATACTTTTAAGTGTACGTTTACATTTAAAATATACTAGAAATAGTATGCTTTTTACTTATCGGTGTTTTGTTATCTTATTGACTTTTATAAATTTATAAAAAGTTGATTTACCTAAAGACAAGACAGAATGGAGAAATACATTTTTGGAAATTAAGAGAGAAAGCCACTGGCTCAGATTATTGAATAAAAAGGATGAACTAAGTTGTTAAATCAAAGTGTATATTGAAAAAGGTGAAAATTAAACATAATTATTATGTCATTTCATCACTAGTAAATTGTTACCTGTCGACACTAGTTTGTTGTACAAAGGACATATGAAAATATATTTAAGTTTGCAAGTTAATTAATTTTGTTATGGAGATTTTAAATATGGAAATGTTATTACTGCACATTGTTGATATTTGAGATGGGAACACATTTGCACATGCCACACCAGGTACAGGGAAGACAACGACACTGGTCAGGTACACACAGCTGCGACCAAATCTCAAGTTTCTTCTCGTTGTCTACAACAAGTAAGACTTCTTCCTCTCAACATTCTTCCATTAACCCTTCCCTCGTCTTACAAACAAAGTGATCTACATTCTGACCCACGTGTGGTGTAGCTGACCCGTGTGTTGTGTCTGTTGTGTGAATTTGTGCATATTTCTTAGACAGTTGTATACTTACCTTAGTCTACCTATGTTAGGTCTGTAGTTCTGTCGGTGAAGTTCTCTGGCCACTGTCTGCTCCTGGTCTGTCTCTTTCTGTGCTCACTATCTACCTGTATGCCAGGTGGCACTACACAGTACCATGTGACGCTGTATGGTACATGGTGTGTACCATGTGACACTGTACGGTACATGGTACATACCATCTGACACTGTACGGTACATGGTACATACCATCTGACACTGTACGGTACATGGTACATACCATCTGACACTGTACGGTACATGGTACATACCATCTGACACTGTACGATACATGGTACATACTATCTGACACTGTACGGTACATGGTACATACCATCTGACACTGTACGATACATGGTACATACTATCTGACACTGTACGGTACATGGTACATACCATTACCTGTACGTACTGGTAATACCATCTGACACTGTACGATACATGGTACATACCATCTGACACTGTACGGTACATGGTACATACCATCTGACACTGTACGGTACATGGTACATACCATCTGACACTGTACGATACATGGTACATACTATCTGACACTGTACGGTACATGGTACATACCATCTGACACTGTACGATACATAGTACATACCATCTGACACTGTATGGTACAAGGTACATACCATCTGACACTGTATGGTACAAGGTACATACCATCTGACACTGTACGGTACATGGTACATACCATCTGACACTGTACGGTACATGGTATGGTCATCATCATCATCAGTGGCCCCTCAAAACAATGATGACGTCTTCCAATTGTCGGTCATGTGTCCTGGGGTGACTCAAGAGCCCGATTCTTGATCTACAGATCTGGTTGCAGTGTGGACAGGAGTTGCCAGATGGAAGGGACACATATAGACTTATGTCACATGGTACGGTACTTTTCAGTTAATTTTACATTGCCTGAAAAGTATTGTCAGTTGGCAATGTAACATTGTATGGACTATTGGTGTTGATGATAATCAAACCATATAAAAGCACTGGTTCAAAGGTGTATTGGTAGAGCATTCAGTGCCCTTGTTACCACACTGGTGCATACTCTTTTGACATCAACATGTGTCACTTTTAGGCCTGTGTGTGAGTTGTCCAAGTCCAAGTTTCCCCACAACGTCACTTGCAAGACGGGACACTCTCTCGCCTTCCAGACAACTGGACGAAGGTAAACACATTGACACTGGCGGCTGTGTTATTTCCATAGTGATCTTCATTATACCAAAGTGTCTGCCATCACATGAGACAACTGTGTCAAGTGCAATACAGCTGTAGACTTGATTTAATTGTTATTTTACACACTCATTAGCACCAGAGATAACAGCTCAAGTGCGTAGTTTTAGGCCACACCTGGAAGCGTAAGTAGCAGTGAGACATACATAAACATGTAGATTATGCCTTGGGTACAGTGTACAGTGACTATAGTGTAGCATAATGTTAGTCCCACATCTGTAAGGTGCTCAAAATTATGATCAAAGGAAATACCTATGCTGATTTTAACAAAGGTTTGCAATGTTTAGTCAAACCTTCTGTGCCTATTGCTGAAGCCACAAGTGTGATATTGTTGAACATGGTCTGTAATTACATAACTGAATTGCAGAACTTTTAATATACAACACGAATGTAACAAAACTTGTAATATTATTGTGGTATGGCTCTGTCATCAATATATGTATAATATACTGTGCCCCAGTCCGTCTTTGTATGTATTTATTTAACACCACTGAAACAATACTACTGATCCATATCTTGCAGTAGCAGCACTTACAGGATGCATTGCACACACAAGTAATTCTCTTGCCCTGTCTGTGCTCTGCAACATTTGGTGTCAGAAGTGGGATGGTGCTGCAGGTATGCGGGTGCCAAGCAGTTGTGGAGCAACATCTGCCTCACGGCCATCACAGAACTCATCCCCAGACGCAAAGGTCTTTCACTGTATGTACGAGCAAAGTTTGTGCTCGACACACTCAAAACATTCTTTGCCTCTGCTGACCCGTCGATTACAACCGCCCATGTTCCCACTGAGAAGGTGGACAGCGACGGTCAGCGAACAGCACTGGACCATGCCATCAGGATGGTGAGTGGAGCTCTTATCGTGACAATTCAGGACTGCTGTCACGTGCAAATAAGTTATAACATGCTGCTTTTGTCTGCATGTGATCTTTTACATTGATATATTGCGGGAATGGAGGCCTTGTCATTTACGAACTATCGTGATCGTCTGTCAGTATTTCAGACTCATTAATTGCAATTTCAGGCAATCTATTACAACACAGAGATAGGATTACAAATTTAGTATTAGACTGCATCAGTTTAAAGATAGTTTGTCCATATCCATTTGATTGATTGGCGTACAATTAGTGTCCACTTTTTGTATTCATGGAAACCTGTCATGTGATCACAGGAGGTGGCGGAGGATGCAGAGATGCTGTGGAGAGAAATGAAGAACATCCAGAATGGGTCGATTGGGATGACCCATGACGGCTACCTGAAGTTGTACCAGTTGAGTGGGCCGACACTGCCTCAGTACGATGTGATCCTCATAGACGAGGCACAAGACCTCACACCAGGTAAACATACTGCATACAGGGGACTGATCCTGCCTAAATACACAGGTAGTTATCTTCATTGAAAATGATCCTCAATGGACTAACCCAGTAATTTTATTGATTATGATTGACGGTGGAAGCTTGCAAGAACGGTAGAGGATGGCCATGGATACATGTAGGGCTTCCCGTGATGCTGTTTGATCATTTGGGGGTCTGTAGTATGATGCCAAGTAGACAGCTTTGTTGCGAAAGAAGTGCACTTTAGTCCAGAGTATTTCACATGTTGTATTCAATTTGTCTTGGGGCTCTGCAATAACGTCATTTCTCAGTGCTATTAAGACTCCACCTCCATGAGCGTTTCGGTCTTTCCTAATTGCTTCATAGTTTGTAGGGAGGAAGGAGTAGGTGGGGATGCTTGAGTCAAGTTTAGTTTCCACTAGGAATAGTATATCAGGGTTTGTTGAATTTAGTGTTGCCTGCAGTTGGGAAACTTTGACAGTACTCTTGACACTGTTGCAGTTCAGCATAGCTTTTAGTTTAGATTTAGTTTTAGCATTTGTTCGGTCAGGGGTAGATGTGTTAGCTGGGTTTGGTGCAAATATAGGGTTTTGGTCATGTATGCTGTGTGTGTGGTTACTACTGTCTGGGAGAGATTCCATAATGGAGAATTTGTTTGATGTAGTTATGTTGCTTGAGCACAGGCATGTGGAATAGTTAGGGAGAACACAACAAGAACAAAACCATAGGACAGTATTGTGTTTCAATTGTTCTTATGTGGTGTAATTTATTTGTACACATGAGGTGTGGTACCAGCAGTCACATTCGTCACACTGTATAGCATGGTGGTGTTCGTGTACCTCATGACTGCAGATGCCACATGGAAAGTCCAGGGTGGAGGTTGAAATGGGGCCAGGCTTTGGGTGAAGGTCCCCTGCTTGGACTACTAGTCCACAAATGTACAGCAAGGACAGGCAGTGGGGTTTAGTTGGCATCATCTTGTTTTTCTTTTTTAGTGTGTATTTAGGAAAAGACGGTAGCTTTCCTCTGATAATTGATGTGGATGTTGAGGGGTCACTATCACTTGTAGAATTGTACAAGTAACTGTGTAAGTTTGCAGCAACAAGACACAACGATATCCGTAATGTGAATTTCATTCTAAGATCGGAGAGTGGACTAATTAATTAAAACCCTTTACCTGAATTAAAGTCACATTTAGGTAATTAAAGTCACATTTACTAATTTGGGTAAAACAAAATAAATTTACAAAATACTTGCTTATTAAATAACATGTCATTAAGACTAAAAATATACTAAACACAAACTAAAGAATTTTATAACACGTACAATAAGATGAATGCATGGGGTATGTAGACCAATGCAAGTTTCAAGACGCTTAAATAAAGTTCCTCATCCTAGTTGCGCACCAGGGCGAAACTGGGGAAAGACGTCTTGGTGAAATGCATGTTAGTAGAGAGCCAAAGAAACGCAGAGAAGTGAGAATGTATATATATATATATATATATTATATATATATATATTTGAAGAGTTGTGACTAACTGTGTGTGTTGAACCAATTAGCCGAGTTGGTTTGGGGATGATTTAAAATTCGCGCGCTTTATCTGTTGTTTACATGGAGTTGGGAATCAAAAGCGGGAGGCTCACTAACTCTAGATATGTGACACTGCAGCTCATTAACTCTAGAGTCATGACCTTGGCAGCTAACTAAATATAGAGACATGACATTAGCAGCTCATTATCTGTAGAGAGATGACATTGGCAGCTCACTAAATCTAGAGATATTACGTTGGCATCTAACTAACTGTAGAGAGATAACATTGGCAGCTCACTAACTCTAGAGACATGACAATGGCAGCTCACTAACTCTAGAAACATGACATTGGTAGCTTACTAACTATAGAGACATGACATTGGCAGCTCACTATCTCTAGAGACATGACGTTGTCAGCTCACCTAATCTAGAGACATGACGTTGGCAGCTCACCTAATCTAGAGACATGACGTTGGCAGCTAACTATATCTAGAGACATGACGTTGGCAGCTCACCTAATCTAGAGACATGACATTGGCAGCTAACTATATCTATAGATATGACGTTGGCAGCTCAGCTAATCTAGAGATATGACGTTGGTAGCTCAAGAACTCTAGAGAGATGGCATTGGCAGCTCACTAACTCTAGAGAGATGACATTGGTTGCTCTCTAACTCTAGATACATGACATTGGCAGCTCACTAAATCTAGAGATATTACATTGACAGCTCACTATTTATTGTGCTTAGACGTAGTACCTATATTCTATATAATTAAGTCAAACTAATATATATATATATATATATATATATATATATATATATTATATATATGTATATATATATATAATAGTTTACTGAAGAATGTAGAATATATACTGATCTAAACATAATAATATATATATACATATATATATATATATATATATATATATATATATATATATATATATATATATATATATATATATATAATATATATAATATATATTATATAATGTTACGTTTATATTCTTCAGTCAAACTATTATATAGATATATACATATATATGTATATATATATATATATATATATATATATATATATATATATATATATAATAGTTTGACTGAAGATAAGCTGGAGGTGGAATGATAAACTGGAGATTTAGTAATACGCGAGGGAGATGGGAATCAAAAGCGGGAGAGTCCCGCCAAAAGCGGGAGATTTAACAGGTCTGATTGTGGGACTCACTGCATTCGTCAGGCTCTTTCACAGTATTTTCGTCAAGCCGACCTTCATGGTGTCAAGGTAATACGAATTACTGTAGCAACACGCAAGGCACACAGAAACACGAATACGAGTGTGTCGTTTTTAAAGATTATTAAACATTAAGTGAATGGTGATCGATATATCCCCTTATAGAACAACTCAGTCACATGTAATGTTCAGTTGGACGACACAGAGTGTAGGCTGTAGCGCGTTTCAACTGACGATGTTTTCAGAAGTAAACACGATGTTGTGTCGCCGTATATCTATGACGTCACGGGTTTTTCTTCTTCTTCTGACACTCGGGTACGACGAAAATTCCTTCTTTTGGTAATTTTCATCTTCCGTTCTTTCCACGTGACCAGCCCGTGTCAACCTATTCCTAATCAATTTCTTCTTAAAACGTTCCTTCACTTTAACCTCCACTCTCAATTCATCTATTCTTCTCTTATCAGCTCTTTTTACTCCCACGAATTTCTTACCAGGTTGTATTCAAAAACCTGGACCTTGTTTCTCTGTTAGTTCCATCGTCTCTAGTCCATTCATATATGCCGGGGTAACACACGAGCTGAGCAAATTTCCTTTTAATTGACGTGATATGCGTCTAGATCGTATCACCCCATTGACGTTCCTCCAAGTGTTTGCCCCTGCTGGGACCCTCAGTTTAACCTTTTCACTTTCACTTTACTTTATTGTCCTTAAAAAGGATATGCATTTTACAACTCATGATCACATCTAAAATATATGGGATGGTCTCAACAAAATGCAAATGAATTTCCAGATGTATACACTACAAGAACAATTCAACCGGGTGACATAAATACGACTCATTTAGCATTCAACATTCTAATGGCCACCGGCACAAAACTCCTGCTATAGCGACACGTTTTACATTTTATACAACGGTATCTCCTTTGAGACGGAAGTACATGGAAGAACGTAGAGAGCGGGTGATCAGACTCAGTAGCGACAGCACGAGCTTTCTTCAAAATTGCATGGTCGATTATTTCGGTGAGCTTTGGTGTAGGTAAACCAATGATCTTGGCAGAAACATGTGAGATTTTCAGAAGCCTGTTACGGTTTTTCAAAGAAAGAGCAGGGTAGTAACAAATGCTGCAGTAGGTTAAGAGAGGCTCAATTATGCTACGGTAAAGGCGTAGAAGAAGTAGTGGATCAACATAGAAAGCTCGTAACTTTCGAAGAACGTGCAGTCGCTGCTGAGACTTCTTTTGCACGGCTGTAACATGCTCTGTAAATGACAATTTTTCATCTAATATAACACCGAGGTATTTGAATGAATCAACCTGTTCCACAGGTTCACCGTTGATGACAATAGGACTAATGACAGTTCTATTACGACGGAAGTCGATGCACATTTCTTTCGTTTTGGAAACATTCAGATGCAGAAAATTGTTACTGCACCAACTAGAGAAACGTACCACTGAAGACAGATATGACTGGTATGAGGCAAAATCATTCAAAAGAGCGAGCATGGCTGTATCATCAGAAAACCTCACAAATTGGGTAGATAAATCAACACTACGACAGTCATTTGTATTCAATGTGTACAAAAATGGACTCAGAACACAACCATGAGGCGCACCTGTGTTGCTAACAAGCACTGGTGACTTTATGTTACACACTCGAACACACTGCGGGCGATTACTTAAGAAATTGAAAACCCAGTGAACAAGTGCAGCTGGAACTTCTAGTTTCTGTAGTTTATCAATCATGACATGCCTTTGTATTGTATTAACCAAAACAAATTATCTAGTCGATTTTGACTATGTAATAAAGATTTCCTGTTTTCAATGTATCGTTTTAATAAGCAGCGATGTTACATGTTGTGAAGTTACTAGTTGAACGCCAACGCCTCATCAGCTATGTCAAGGTAGGAATGTTTAATAATTGTTTCATCCGAGTAAGTGACTACATGTTGTTATTTGTCATGGTATTTGTCAATAGGTTTGGGAGATATAGCGTGGGGAATGTGGTGATCGTTTCTCTCTAACTTTATTTACAATTATTGCTTACTCCTGAAAGAAAATCTATTCAGCTTCGATAATGTAGTTTTTATTTTATTTTTGTGCCTAATATTGGGTCTACGATTTTTATGTAGCTGCACGTTCTCTTGGGTATATTCTTCCTTCTAGTGTTAGATAAGTTGAACGTATTGCCAGATTCCGCCGTCATTAAATTTAAAAACATGTCTTTATAACCTTGTCTATCTACCATAGCTCCCTGGCGTATCGATCAATCTGTTGTTTGTGTATTGATGCGCCTCTCAGCTCGGTTTCCTAGGATTTAGGCGCTTTAGAATTATCAATATATATATATATATATATATATATATATATATATATATATATATATATATTTAATGGTATAATAAAATAAATAATTTGTCTATAATTTTCGAGAGTTGTGGTAGCAACCAACTCGGCTAGCAGATGCGTCCAAAATAAAATAGTCGCGTCGGCGGGAAACCTTGGACGCGTAGGCGGGAATTTTTGGACGCGTCGGCAGTGAATTTGGTCGCGTCGGCGAAAGAAATGTCGCCGAGTTTGTACCATTGCCGAAGTGGTATCTTTGCAACCAATAATTATAAATTTGGTCGGGTAGTCGTCATTTCTAGAATGACACTTCGCCGAACGTTGTTAATATTGTGATTATATATATATATATATATATATATATATATATATATATATATATATATATATATATATATATATATATATGTATATATTATATATATATATATATATATATATATATATATATGTATATACATATATATGCCCAGGTCTCGGTCGAAATACCGCACCACAATTACATGTTTTTTCATCGCGGAACTATCATTGCTTCGTGAAAGCAGGTTTCGTACGCGGTTTCGCTCGAGCCATATCGATCTGCGTAGCGGTTTTATATGTTCGCGAGCTTGTGATCACGTCATAGATACCGAAATACATTTGCTATTCGAAACGTTTCGATTACTGTGAGAATCCCGGGAGTATTTATTTACAAATAGGCGGTAATAACTTGAAATTAGGAATGTGAAAAAATTAAACTGGAGGAGAAATGATTAATTGGAGAGTTTGTAACACGCGAGGGAGATTGGAATCAAAAGCGGGGCTCCCGCCAAAAGCGGGAGATTTAACAGGTCTGATTGTTGGACTCACTGCTTTCGTCAGTCTCTTTCACAGTATTTTCGCCAAGCCGACCTTTCTTGGTGTCAAGGTAATACGATTTACTGTAGCAACACGCGAGGCACACAAACAAACGTACACGAGTGTGTCGTTTTTAAAGATTATTAAACATTTAGTGAACGGTGATCGATATGTCCCCTTATAGACCAACTCAGTCGCATGTAATGTTCAGTTGGACGACACAGAGTGTAGGCTGTAGCGCGTTTGAATTGACGATGTTTCAGAAGTAAACACGATGTTGTGTCGCCGTATATCTATGACGTCACGGGTTCTTCTTCTTCTTCTTCTTCTTCTTCTTCTTCTTCTTCTTCTTCTTCTTCTTCTTCTTCTTCTTCTTCTTCTTCTTCTTCTTCTTCTTCTTCTTCTTCTTCTTCTTCTTCTTCTTCTTCTTCTTCTTCTTCTTCTTCTTCTTCTTCTTCTTCTTCTTCTTCTTCTTCTTCTTCTTCTTCTGACACTCGGGTTCGACGACTATTCCTGCGACGCAGGTAAGACGACTGTTTTGTGGAGGCAATGCGTGTCTGCTATGGGAGGTGGGTGTAGTGGTAAATTTTATAAACTACGATGTCCTCAATCATCTTTCTGAATTCAGAAATACATCTACGCAACAGTTGTAGGATTTGTAAAACTACTGGCCAATGTCTTGTTGGAAAGTTCACTGCACATTTTACTTGCCATACGGCCTCTAGGAGTGAACCACCAAGAGCCAAGTGATGCCTCTATTTTGCATCTAGGAGAGAGCATGCGACACCACATTTGGATATCCTTCGTTCCATACTTTTTTTAAATAGCCGTACTCATTAACATAATCTCGCAAACATTTTGAAAAATGGGGCCTGTCAACGTGATCCAATAAGGCCGCGGGCGTAAACAATGAAAACCGAAATACGACACCGAGAGGGAAAACATCATTAACACCTTTTAAACACCGCCAACAAATCAGTTATCGGTGCAGAATCATAGAATGACATTATAGCAACATAAGACAAATTATACAAGAACATGTATGTTGCGTGATAATAAATTACGGCCACTAAACTCGGGCCCCTCTCTCCCCATGTTATCAGAAGGGGCGTCAAATTGGTCTGACCTCCCTATCATTATCGCCCACTGTCTCGTGCTCTTACATTTAGAGGTCTGTCTCCTCCACGTACGCCCGCGTCTTTATGAATCACCCACTCTCCGCCCGTGCGCGTGGTATTCACAATCTGCCTGACACCGTGTTGTATTGTTGTAGTTCGTGTTCTTTCAATTGGCAATTGAAATTGTTGAGATAAGATAAATCAACGTGCATGCTGATGTTGATCTAGAGTAACGTGTTTATTATCCGCAAGGCGGCAGCACAATCAATTACGTATCACGACAAACATTATCAATAATTATGTGATAATCCGTCATTGCTATTAAACTTTAGACTATGTACCTACATTGAGGCGACAATCTCACAAGATCAGACTTTTGCCCAACTTGCATCTAGGCGTAACCCTCACGACACCAGATGAAGACAAAACAGTTCATTGTCCACGCCGCGTGTATTTTCCCGCCACGTTTCAACTGCATGGCTTGGCGAAACAGTTCACTGTTGAATGCTGACATGTGATCATTCAAGTAGATGGACGTGCCTCTCAGCGAACTTCGCTTGCTCATGAGTGCTGCCTTCTTTTCTGCAGATAACAGCTGCTCGATAACTGGTCGTTCAGATATGCGTCGGTCCATGGATGCATTCTGCTGTTGTAACTCGTCAAGCGACTCGTACAGAAATGTACTAATCTCTGTCAGTGTCTTGGGCCTGGTGCGATTTTGGTAGGGACGCTTTGCCCGTTGCCGAACGTTACGTCACTTCAACAACGCACTGAATGTTCCGTAAGTTCTACACTGTGCCTTGCCCTTCTTTACAAACCCTCATCTGTACAACACTGTCCGGTCACGCTTGACTAATCCGCAGCGCGTCTTCGGCCGATATCACCTGACTGTTGAACAGGCGTGGTCGTTATTATAACGTCTGTTTTTCGAAATATACGTCGAAGGAAAATATCAACCGCAACAGACTTTTAAATCAGTGGGCATTCACTGATCTGTCAGACCACATCAAACTAGGGAAACACCACTGTGTATTGCAGGAAGTAGCGAATAATCTTAACACAAAGAACGGTTGCAACTTACTATTGTGATCACGTGGGCAAGCTGTTATTAATAAGTTATGTCATACCATTATTTTGAGCTACAGTTCAGTGTAATTATCAATTAAACAATTAAAGTTTCTATAGTAAAGTTATTATCCAATACAATATATTCAGTGTATTGTATTTGAAACTCACAATTGTTAGATCAAACAAAATGAATTTAATTATAATTAATTGCAATATAATTACTCTGTAACAAATGAAATACAAGGTCAATTGTGAAACTACTACAGTTTATTTAAATATATGCAACTGATAAATAACAGTGTAAGCACACTCATCACTTCTAGCAGCTGTCTCAACAGCAAGACAGGATGAAGAAACGGCAGACGCAGCAGCAGCGGTTCCAATATCGTGCGTGCGTGCGTGTGTGCGTGCGTGAGGGTATTCACGTGCGCGGTCGTTCATTAGATCGTTCTTGGACATGTCCAACGCTTCTTATCGTTGGTAGCAAGAAGAGAGCAAGATATTTGCCCACGTGACACCATTTTATTTGCCAAGCTACGGGTATATGAGCTCGACTTCACACAGCGACCTGACTGGGCCTTTTCTCCCGAAGATTCTGACGAAGACGAAGTCACATCCTCGAGTAGGACACTGGCAGCAGAAGGAGCACAGCGAGAGGTCTCCTCCGGGCTTCTCGGTCTTCGTCAGTTCACACCGCAAGAAGTAGCCGTTAAAGGGGCCTGTGCCAACCGACTTCTCCATCGTGTCCACGTGAACCTGCAACAGATCGATAACTTGTCTCTCTGTGGGACTTGCCATGACAGCGGATACAACGTTACTAAATCACAACACTGCGAAACTGTTTCGTGAAGTCTCGGATTCTACAAATTGTACTTGACTTGGTGAAGTGTCATAATACGTCTTCAATAGCTTTGATGTTTTGGATAAAAGTGGATGAATTCTATAGAATGTACTATTTACATTATACATTAGCATGTATTAGTATACAAATGTGTTTTGTTTAATATGCAATTCAACTTGACGTTTGCTCGTGTGGGCAATTAATGCAGGTATTTGTATGTGCGTTTATTTGCTTTTTAAGTTGTATTAATTAACTATAAAATTGTAATGATAGTTTATTTTTTGGTTGTTACAAATATGTTGCGCTACCTTCCCGATAATGCTTAACGATAAATGAAGCGTCTACCATGTGCAGTAGTCATGTTTTTCTATAGTTTCGTAACGTAACATTTGTACAATCACCTGATTCTTGTCACTGCAGTCGCCGTTCTTCAAAACGAGGCGGATGCGAGCCTCGTTCTGACACCGCGAGACGGTCGCTCTGAGCACGAAGTCAAACGGGTTGGTTGATGACGTCACCTCAGCGCACGTTTTGCGTGTTCTGTCTCTGAAGACGGCACAGTCACCGAAGTCGCGATACCCTTTAGCTATGGCAGTGAGTGGAACTGAAACATAAACAAACCGTAATATTAGATTAATAGCCGATACATAATGCGGGCGGGGAGGGGCGGGCGGGGCGGGCGGCGCGGCGCGGCGCGGCGGGCGCGGGGCGGGCGCGGGCGGGCGGGGCGGGGCGGGCGGGCGGCGGGGGGGCGGGGCGGCGCGGGGCGGGGCGGGGCGGGGCGGGGAGGGGGGGGCGGGGAAGGAACGGGCGGGGAAGGAACGGGGCGGGATGGCGGGGAGGAACGGGCGGGGAAGAAGGGGGAAGGGATGTGGGTGAGAGAGGAAACGGGGATGAGAAAAGTGGGGATAGATAGAGAAAGGGGCGGGGGAGAACGGGGGGGGAGGGGGGGAAAAAACCCCGGGCTATAGGTGTGTTAAAGAACACAGGGAGGATGTGAGGGAATGGAGAGACAGAGGAAGTTATAGAGGCATACATGTGATATCAGAGGGAGGGCGATAAGGGAAGGGGTATGAAGGAATGGATAGAACTTCTTCTTATTTTCGCCTTTTCCCACTAGGTGGGGTCAGCGGCCCGAATTTTTGATTTCCAGAATGTTCTGTCCTGGGCATCCTCTCGGGTGATCCGCAGTGCCTGCATATCCCTTCGGACACAATCCATCCATCTCCCACTTGGTCTCCCCCTTCGTCTTTTTCCGGGCACTCTCATGTCAACAATTGCTCTCAATGTTTTCTTCCATTCTCTGCATGCATGTGTCCATACCAGCGTTGTCTCATTTCGCTTACTTTCTCTAGTATACTAGTCACTCCTAGCTCATTGGATAGAACACATAAGCTAAATTATGAAGGAGTGTAACGATGTCTTAAAATAAAATTTCATATAAGAAAAACACTTCTAGATATTTACCGCCGAAATTATTACTTTAACAAAAGGTAAAGGTAAGTTTTTACATAACGCCGTATCTAGTCATTTGGACTGCTCAAATCTTCACACTTTACTTCCCTAACAGACCTGTTCAATCAAACACCGTCTCGACTTCTCTGGGAAACATCCAACCATATGCTGCAATTAATGCACGAAGGCTGCTCGTACACGTATCCACCACTGTGTATAGACAGAAACTCATTTATACAGCTGAGTGAATTGTAGCAATGTAGAGTGAACAAACTTGCCCAAGGTTTTAATTCCGCAGTACAGGATTTAAAACCGGGTCCTCTTAGTAGAGAGTCCGAAGTTGATTTCAGAAAAGAGCGATCTTTCATGAAACCAAAGCTAGTAAATTCGACATTGCGAAGACCGAAGACGAATCTTCCATCTGACTGGCAATATTCTCCACCGGGGAATGAACTCGCGCCATCCGAAGTGTGAATCTCACATTAGCTCAGAGTGTCCACGTATGTCTTCTTCATTGATAGCGTAAAGAATGAATTTGAGATGATAGATGGTCTTACAAGAGAACTCCCATCGACCGAATTCACGAGCTCTCATTAAGTGTATCAACCCGGAGAACAACAGCAAAAGATAGGCTGAGCTGGAGACTGGTAATAGAGAACGCAGTGAGAGAAAAGTAAGGAGAGGAAAAACAAGCAGAAAACACGACTGTAACCATGACCAACGTCACCCCTGATGACATGAACAACAACAGGAGAACAACAATAAGCTAACTGTAGAAAAGTCACCTTCACCACCACCAACGTTCTCGTGCAATAATAGTGAGTATTCAGTGAGTATACACAAGACTGGTAGCTAGGAATTTTAATGATTTTGTTGCTTTGTTGAAAGATTTAATGACGATGATTTCTTTTTGACACGTGGCAGAAAAAAAGTACCAAGAAATCCACAATTCTAAACATTAACATATAATGTTGATCTCCATCGACTGATATGGAAAATATGTGATAGCATTGCAAAGTAAACAAACTATTATCTGTGAAATAACTTTTTCGATAATTATCACATTTCCGCCTAACTGTATTTTCTATGAAATTACTGAAAGGGTGGACATTCAAAATCATTATAAAATAATTATCGACCGTCCCAGGTGTATGAAATTTGCATCTGATGTGGCAAGCATATTATGTTGTATATCAAGGTAAATCCTACTTCATTATATTTCTGCTACATCTCAAAATGTTATCATTGATAAAGACAAAATGGCTTAAATATTTCTGACCCGCAATCTTATATATCCTCACTGAATGTTGTTGTTGCCTGAGAATGTTGAGCTACATGCCTAGATATGGAAATAGTCGATAACATTGCAAACCTTACATTATTCGAGGTGTATCCAATTATGCAACGATTTGGCAAACATGTAATGTGTTCTGCGAATAACAACGATTGTTAATATCTTAGGAACTACGAATTTTATATCACTTTTCTGCTGCATCTCAAAATGAAACTCCGACAGTTAAGCTACCAACAAAGAAACACATTCACTTAAATTCGAGGCTGAAAATCGTTTGTATCCTAATAGGATGTTCATTTTATACTAGAATATTGGTTTACATTCGTGGATATGGATAATATGTGACATCATTTCAAAACACACAGTATTATCTGTGAAATCAGGTTTATAATACTTTCCGATATCTGACGTAACTGTTTTTCTATGGAAGGTGTGGTCACACATTAATTATTATTAAATAGTTAGAATATGTCTCAGAGTTATAAAGGTTGCATAAAATGTGAGAGAAATGGAGGTCGAAATGAATACACTGAGAGGGAAAGGTGGGTTGATTAAATGTCCACATGTGAGATCAAACAAAATTTGCACCTTCACTGACCATTGTTTACCACGACGCACCACGTTAACCGCGGTACAATGATATTTATTGTGTTAATCACCACGACAGCGTCTGTATTGTTTTATTCTGCAATTTTGACGTTCCACTGATATATCTCACCTTTTCAGCTAAGACATTTTGATTTATTTCTGTTTAAATATTTTGACCAACTCTTGGTGTGAGTAGATTGAGTTCATCGGTAGTTTCTGCGGAGAAATACTTTTACGCAACGCGTTGATTGTTTTCTCGTATGTTTCACTGTATTTTACTCGGTATGTTTGTGTGACGAATACTTTAATTGCTTGTCTGGCTCTCTGACATTTCTGCCCCCGTTTTCTTTCATATGATTTATAACCGTGAAACCATGTTAAGAATCATCTTGAGTACCGGTATTCCAAATCACGGAGGAGTGCAGAATATTAGAGCTCCTCTGCTTGCTTGTAAGGATCAGTAGATATATCTTTTGATCATTTTATATAACACATTTTCTTGTATAATAAACACATGGTTTGTCATGAAAACTGGATTAAAAAGGTATATCATATTGTCAGAATAATTTTACTACTTGATAGTTTCCTTAAACTACGCTATCATGTTTATCAACTGGTGTGTCCTCTATATCATCAAGTGTATAATTTGTTGTATAATACCATTACGCGTGTCAAGCCTATGCGTATTCTCAAACACTCACCTGTCTCGCAGTGTGTTCCCCTGAAATCGGCGACACAGCGACACGTGTACGAGTTGACAGCGTCAGTGCACGTCGCTCCATTTCTACAAGGACTGCTAGCGCATTCGTCGATATCTAAAACATCAAAGTCCGAGAGAGTTGGACAAAGGGGTGGAGGAAGGATACAATAATGGAGGTCGAAATGAATACATTGAGAGGGGAAGGTGAATTGGTCAAATGTCCACACATCTGATCAAACAAAACTCTCACCTTCACTGACCATGGTTTACAACGACGCACCACGTTAACCGAGGTACAATTATATTGATTGTGTCAATCACCACGGCAACATCGGTATCACTGACTCACCTGTTTCGCAGTGTGTTCCCGTGTAACCGGCGACACAGCGACATTTGTACGAGTTGACAGCGTCAGTGCACGTTGCCTCATTTCTACAAGGACTGTTGGCGCACTCGTCGACATCTAAAATATCAAAATTATATAGAGAAATGTACATAGGGATGGAGTGAGAGATACATTAATGGAGGACGAAATAAACACATAGAGAGGGGAAGGTGACTTGGTCAAAGGTCCATATGGCAGGTAAAACAAAACTCTCATGTTCACTGACCATGGCTTACCACGACACACCACGTTAACCGAGGTACAACGATAATATTATTGATTGTGTCAATCACCACGGCAACATCGGTATCACTGACTCACCTGTCTCGCAATGTGTTCCCGTGTAACCGTCGACACAGCGACACGTGTACGAGTTGACAGCGTCAGTGCACGTTGCTCCATTTCTACAAGGACTGCTGGCGCATTCGACGATTTCTACAACACAAGTGTTGTTGCTTAAACAACTAGGGAATAGTACTATTTGTGAACATCAACTATAGAAAAGACACCTCCACCACCACTACCACTACCAGTACTGATACTACTACTACTACTACTACTACTACTACTACAACTACTACTACTACTACTACTACTACTACTACTACTACTACTACTACTACTACTACTACTACTACTACTACTACTACTACTACTACTACTACTACTACTACTACTACTACTACTACTACTACCACTACTACCACTACTACTACTACTAATACTTCTTCTACTACTCTCATACTACTACTACTACTACTACTACTACTACTACTACCTACTACTACTACTACTCTCTCTACTCTACCTACCACCACTCAACTCACCACCACTACTACTACTACTACTACACTACTTCTACTACTCTACTACTACTACTACACTCCACACTCACTACTCACTACTACCACTACTAACTACAACACCACTACAGCACTACACTACTACCACTACTACTACTACTAATTCTACTACTTTCTCCTACTACTACACTACTCTACTTACTACTACTGTTACGTACTACTACTACATTACTACACTACTACTACTCACCTACTATCTACTCTACTACTACCACTACTACACTACTACACTCACTACTTCTACTCTCTATACTCTTCCATACACTACACTACTACCACTACTACTACTACTCACTACTACTACCACTCTCAAACCACACCACTACTACACTACTACTCTACTACTACACTACTACACACTACTACACTACTATTACTTCCTCATACTACCACCATACACTACTACACAACAATACTACTACTACCGAGTCTAGCCACACTACTACAACACTACTACTACTACTACTACTACTACTACTACTACCACTACTACAACTACCACCACTACTCCACTACTAACTCTACTCTACTCACTACACTACTCTACTCACTACTACACTACCACTACTACAACTACACTACCACTACTACTACTAACACTACACTACACTACTACACCACTACTACCACTCACTACCACTACTCACAACCACCACACCACTACTACACTACACACACTTCTTACTCACTACTACTACTACTACTACTACCTTTACTACTACTACTACTACTACACCACTCTACAACACTACTACTACTACTACCTACTCTCTACTCTACTACTACTACTACTACCACTACTAACTACCACACTACTACTTACTACTACTACTACTACCACTACTCACTACTACTACACCACTACAACACAACTACACACACTCTACTACTACTACCTACTCACTACTACTCTCTACTACACACTACTACTACTACTACTACTACTACTCACTACACACACTACCTACTATACCACTACACTACTCTACACCACTACTACAACCACCACCACTGCTACTCTTCTCTCTACTACACTCATACTACTACTAATACTACTACTACTACTACTACACTACACTACACACCACACTACAACACCACTACTACTACTACTACTACCACATTACAACAACTACCACACAACACACATACAACAACATTCACTACTACTACTATCACTACTACCACTACTACCACAACTACTCTACTATTACTCTCTACCACTACAAACTCATCTAACACACACACACTACTACACTACACTACTACTACTACTACACTACTCACACTACCACTACACACTAACCACTACACTACAACATACCACACACACACTACAACTACCACTTACACTACACACTACACCACACACAACACCACCACTACACTATATTAACTCACTACTACCACTACTACCACTACACACACACTACACAACAACACACATCTACACTACTACTACTACTACTACTACTACACACACTACTACACACTACCACTACACTACACACTACACACACACCACAACACCATACCACTACACACAACCATTACTCCTCTCACTACTACCACTACACTACCACACCACTACACTACTCTAACCACTACACTACTACTACCACTACACAACACCACCACTACCACTACTTACCACTACTCTACCTACACTACTACTACCACACTACTTATTGACACTACTACTCACACAACCAACTACCACTACTACTACTACTTACTACCACCACCAACCACTCACCCTACTACTACTACTACTTCTTCTCTCCTACTACCTACCTCCTACTACTCTCTACTACTACTACTACCACTACCACAACCACCACTCTACTTTTCTCTACTACTACTCCCACTCTCCTCTACTACTACTATTACCTCCTACTACTACTACTACTACTACTTCTACTACTCACACTCTCTACTACTACTACTACTACCACTACCACTACTACTCTACTACTACTCTCTACTACTACCACTACTACAACTACCACCACTGCTACTGCTACTACTACTACTACTACTACTACTACTACTACTACTACTACTACTACTACTACACTACCACTACTACAACTACCACCACTACTACTTATACTACTACTACTTCTACTACTACTACTACTACTACTACCACTACTACAATTAACACTACTTCTACTACTACTACTACTACTACTACTACTACTACTACTACTACTACTACTACTACTACTACTACTACTACTACTACCACTACTACCACTACTACTACTACTACTACTTCTCTTCTACTACTACTCTACACTACTACTACTAATACTACTACTACTACTATTACTACTACTACTACTACTACTACACTACATACCACCACTACTACTTATACTACTACTACTCTACTACTACTACTACTACCACTACTACAATTAACACTATTTACATTACTACTACTACTACTACTACTACTACTATACTACTACTACTACTACTACTACTACATTACACTCCCCTACTACCACCACACTACCATTACTACTACACTACCCTTTTTACTACTACCATACACTACCACTCCCATTACACTACCACTCACTACTACTCCCACACACCACTACACACACTCCCACACACACTACTACTTCTACACTACTACTACTACTACTACTACTACTACTACTACTACTACTACTACTACAACTACCACTACTACTACTACTACTACTACTACTACTACTCTTATTACTACTACTACAACTACTACTACTACTACTACTACTACTACTACTACTACCACATACAACTACCACTACTACCACTACCACTACTACTACTACTACTACTACTACTACTACTACTACTACTTTTCCTACTACTACTACTACTACTTCTACTACTACTACTACTACTACTACTACTACTACTACTACTACCACCACCACCACCACCACCACCACCACCACCACCACCACCACCACCACCACCACCACCACCACCACCACCACCACCACCACCACTCTCGCCCGAATAAGCGAAATTGACTTTGCACGCTTTACATACATATGAACATGCGTAAGTGCGTAAGTACATACACACGTACGTACGAACACACGTACATGCATGTGTGCATACTACATACATACATGCACGCATGTATCAATTTTCTATCCGACACTATGTCCGTGACTTTCTTGCGATCAACACCGTTGATGTCGAGAACGCGCTCCTGCGCCTGGCAAATTTTTCTGGATTTTTATAACTATAAATATAATATCGATTAGCTGAGCCTCTGCTTGTTCGGACGTCACACTGGCTCTCTGTAGATTTGACTTTGTTCCAAATTAAGGAACAAGCGGTTGACGAAAAGGGTATTTCCAGCAACCGAAAACGAGAAGGAGATTTAACGTTAGTTGTGGCATGCTTGACGACAGTCCTTTCCCTTGTAGAGAAGCACAACACAGGTGTCTTTCAGTTCCTGGTGCATTACGTCTACACACCACGTGGCACGGAAATATGCAGTGAACCTTTCACCAACCCTATCCCATATGTTCAAGGAGACAGTTGCCTCGTACAGTAGACTGATTGCTTTTCGTATCTCAACCACAATAATAGGTTCTGCCAACGATATATGTATTATATGTATGTTCCAAGTGTGGAATAGTTGTATTTCTCATATCAAACGGAGGACATAATGTATTATAAAATAAAAAAAACTTGTTATAAAAGCATAAATGTAAGGCTAACATAATCATAGTTTGTCGAATATACGTCCCAAATAGGTTCAGATCCAGATCCAGATCCAGATCCAGGGGACATGTGAGGACACCCACAGGGAAAGCAAAGAATAGATTAGTCGGTTGTTTACATAAAAGGTGCCTGATAAATAACAACCCCGATATGTAGTGTAACGTCCTTCACTTCAACATTATGAACAAGATAATTGCAGTCGTCAAGTCTGAATGTAATGATGCACTTGAAACAGTTGTTGTCACAGGGATAGGCAAACACCGAAGTCTACGACGTGAATCACGAACACGATCACAAAAGCATCAATTCCTTGCGAAATATGCTGTATGAAATTAAATGTTCACCAACAATAATTCGGATATATCCTGATGAAATTCATCAGCGTCATCATTGTGCAGTCTTAATATCTCGTGGTTGGGAAAACACCTCAACATGCTGTCCGCAGACCTTTCTATCTTGCACTACCCTCTGCCAGATGTTGCCAGTCGACTACTCATGTAGTTCTCTTCTCTCCATAGTCTCGTCGATCTTCCTCTAGATCGTTTCCCTTCGTAAGTTTTCCAGGCGGTGATCTCGCATTCTGCTGATGTGCCGTGCACAAGTCCATTTCCATCTTTAAACAAACTGAAAACTCCAGCATCCACCGTTGCCGCACCAACTTATTGGAACTCACTCCCTCTCAATATATCAGATATAGTTTCATTTCGCCATCATCTAAATACTGCAAATCCATCCATTTTTTTAAACATAATCTGGTTTGTACACAAGGCCGCTGAATCACTTGGTTTTTGCTGGTGAGGTCGGTTTTCTGGTGGTAATGGTGCTAAATGAGTCGTGTTATTGTCATCATCATTGTCGTCATCGTCATTAGTATTGTATTGTTATTATTTAGTTCATTTGTGATTTCAGACAGCAAAACGTATTGATCGAACGCCAAAACGCTGGGGACTTTCTTCATGAAAAGTAAATGATAACGAAATCCATCCATTATCTGGTTTGTACACGAGGGCGCTAAATCACTTGGATTTGGTCAACGGATTGGCGAGCTCGGTTTTCTGATGGTAATGGTGAAAATGACTAATGTTATTGTCACCATCACCATCACCATCACCATCACCATCACCATCACCATCACCATCACCATCACCATCACCATCACCATCACCATCACCATCACCATCACCATCACCATCAACATCACCATCACCAATCACCAACATCCATCATCATCATCATCATCATCTTCATCATCATCATCATCATCATCATCATCATCATCATCATCATCAATCATCATCATCATCATCATCATCATCATCATCATTCATCATCATCATCATCATCATTAGTAGTGTTATTGTTCCTATTGAGTTTGTTTTTGTACACAGCAAAAAACTATTGGCCCAATCCCAAAACGCTAAGCAATATCTACAGAAAAAGGAAATTAAAACGAAATACAATCTCCAAAATTGACATTCTTGTTAGATATGTAGAAAGCCAGCTCAAAGCTGTGCCGCAGACATCATGTCATGACGACAAACGACGTGTGTCATGATCGAATGCATCAGACAAATCTAGCGTCGTTAAGTGCTGCTCCTTTATATGTGTCCACGCACAGTGTGGAATCATGAGGCACATTTTAATATCTTCATAATGAAACTACCTAGTGTTTTATGTATCTGAGATATGACGTTAATATTAGAAATTGGTCTATAATTCTTGACGTTATCTGTAGGTGTGAAAAACGAGTGTACATTGACTAATTTATAGTATTCACTAATATACCAAGGAAATAGTTATGACATGTTTTCAGCAGTGTATATGGTAACAAGATTACACGACTTAATTATATATATATATAGTATATTTTGTTTAAGTTCTCCAATTGTTGCGGGTTTAAAAAACATAATTGGACGTTATTAATTTTATTGAATTTCGATGTGGACATGACCCAAAGATTAGTAGGAATTGAAAAACGGATTAAACTAATTGTATTTTTAAAACATTATTATTTAAAAACCTATCACAATTATTGATTCATGTTGAGGTATCAATAGCGCTGGCTGTCGGAGAAGAGGTTACGTTATACAACCCAACAGCTGATGAGAACTTTCACGAAATGTCCAGAACGGAAACTAGATTTTCTAGACATAAATATATTCAATAGTATTTGAAAGACTTACCTGTGGTTTGTGCACACTCGGGCACGTCGCAGTATTCCCACCGAGTGCCGGGATGTGTCGAGTAGCACCACGGGCTTAGGGTTCCATGTCTGGTGGGATTACGGCAGTAGTTGGACGCTGCTTCGAGTGATACGTCAGGGAAATACCTCGCTTCTAAGGTTACATGGAAGGTGTGCACTTGGGGCTGGAAAACAAGGCAGGCATCGAGAAAATAAATGACCAACAAATATGTAACGCGTGAAATGTATTATAATCCAGCCGATACGTGTGGCAGCTCAGCAGCGCACGAATATATATATATATATATATATATATATATATATATATATATATATAGCTGCCACACAGGGGTAGTTATTTCCCCTTATTATTGATATTATCGTACGTTTATACGCGGTTCCCTACTTAAATTTTACATTGTGTGTGGCAGGGAAGGTATGTGGATTATGATGTTCTATTTTCTCTGATACTACCAGTGTTATATTTGCTGCGCTATTATTGAACTAGAATCGTCCCCATGGTGATCGCTTACACAAGTCAACAACTTCGCCAAGTATATCAGCTATCCACGAAATCGCTCATCCGCGTCTCCCGGGATGTCTACTATAACGTGAAGCAATTGGACATTTGTTATGCAATACAAACACACAGAGGGACCACGAAACGTGGAGGCCGTGTCGGATTATTATACAAGTCGGCATATAAATTCCACAAGTCAACAACCAAACGAAATGACAAATTTGAACATTTAGACGTTAAATCAGCGCAAACTTCGAGACATATGCGTGTTGTCATCATCTACCGCCCACCGACCACCTCCATCCAGTCGTTCCTTGACGAATTAGCTACATACGTAAACGAAATTGTTGTTACACGGCAAGACATCCTCATTGTCGGTGATTTCAATCTTCACTGTGAACTTAATAGTGCGCCTGGTGTAAAGGTATTGAATGACATTTTAGCAGAAAACAACCTGTCACAGAACCCACACATATGAAGGGACACCTGCTAGACTTGGTGATAACACGCTCATCTAGGTCAATCGTTTCGTCAACTTCAGCGTACCCCAGCAGCATATCCGACCACTACATTGTCGTTTTCCGTCTATCGTCGGCTAGCCCTGTGCCTGTTCGTGCCGGAAACAGGTGCGTGATTTTCGCGGACTTGATTTTGTTCGCCTAAAAACTGACCTTACTTCACGTCTTGGGTCTGTAGATACTACTCTAGCTGTGAATACCATGGTTGGCCAGTACGAGCATGTGGTTTTATCAACAATTGACTTGTATGCCCCAGTTACTGTGATAATGAAAGCTTGCCGACGCAAGGAACCGAGGTACAATGACGACATCCATGAAGCCAGGGCCTTAAGACGTGCAAACGAGAAGAGATGGAGATCAGCGAAACTCGAGGTGCATCGCCAGATTGTTGTTGAGCATCGAACAGCGGTCAACAACATGATCAAGCGAGCGAAGCGTGCTCACTACGAATCAGTTTTGTCATCACTTGACCAGCGAATATACTTTCGTGTAGTTAACACTCTGCTAAAGCCCCGGGAATCATTCTTCCACAACCCAGTAACACTGAAGCACTGTGCAATGATTTCGCAACTTACTTTGCAAAGAAAACACAAGGAACTAGAATGCAGATAAGCACAACGCTGACCAATGACGAAGACAATGCTATCGTCTCTGGCAGCCAACGTTTGTCAAACTAACTCGACCGACTGATACCTACGAGTGAAGAGGAAATAAATAACACCATCAGATTTTGCCCATCAAAGACATGCAGCCTGGACTCTTGCCCCACTGATCTGTTGAAGAAAACAGTAGGTGTACACGTTCCTTATCTGGTGGAAATAGTGAATAACAGCTTTAAGCAAGGAATCTTTCCGATAATTGTTAGAACAGCAATAGTAAAACCGCTTCTCAAATCCGACACTCTCGACAAAGACCTGAACATTAAAGCAATACAGACCAGTGTCAAACAAACACGGCAACATCTTGCAGTTCGTCGTTTGCTTGACCATCTCACTTTGCATAAATGCATGAATACTAATCGGCATATAAAATCATTCACAGTACAGAAACAGCTCTACTTCGTGTTCAGCATGACATTTCTAGCGAACTCGACAAGAATCGTGCAATGTTGTTTGTCATGCTGGACTTAACAAGTGCATTTGACACGATTGACCATGAACATTTGCTAACACTATTGCATAACGAATACGGTGTGGGTGAAACGGCGTTATCATGGTTCTGGACGTACTTGGAAGACCGCACCCACTGTGTCCAGATAAACTCAAAAACACCCACGACTATTCCGCTACCGAGTGGTGTGCCACAGGGCTCGGTCCTTGGACCTGTCATGTTCACTCTTTACAACGCCAAATGCAGCGGATATTCAAAAGACATGGCATAAAATACCATAAATATGCCGACGACACTCAATTATATGCGTCGTACAACCCCACTACATCAGGCGACCAAGTGGAAACTGCGAGGCGACTCACAGACTGTTTTGGGGAAGTCAGACGAAGGATGGCGTTGCATATGTAGAAATTAAACGATGAAAAAACTAAGATGATGATCTTTACATCAAAACATCATATGAAGACGTACGGGGGTTGTTCCATGACGAAAGGAGATGATACGGTTTCACCATCAGACCGCATAAGGAATGTAGGAGTTCATATGTACCAACATATGTCGATGACAGATCATGTGACTGCTTGTGTGCCGCACGTAACTACCATCTATACAGACTGTCATCAATACGGCACTACCTGACAACAGAGGCCGCGAAAAGTGCAGTCGACGCGCTAGTCACCTCACGCGTTGACTACTGCAACTCACTGCTACATAACACACCGTTATCACAGACAGCTCGGTTGCAGCGTGTCCAGAACAATGCAGCCAGACTAATAACACGCACCAGTAAACATGACCACATCACACCAGTGTTGAAGGAGTTGCATTGGCTGCCAGTTGAGAGCCGAATCGCCTTCAAGATGTTGGTAACGACTTTTAAATGCATAATTGGTTTGGCTCCGTCTTATCTTGCTGATCTTGTTCAACCACGAAAGCGTGACGGACGCCTACGCCAGAACTATGTGCCAACAAGGCATAACAAAGAAGTGTATTGGCGATTCGGCATTTGGCGCAGATGCACCACGACTATGGAATGAATTACTTGTGAACATTTGTGCATCTGGAACATTATCTATGTTTTGAAAGTGTTTACAGACATATCTTTTTATTATATATTTCAATTATTTCAAATTGTTGTGAAATTACAGACACTGCTTTATATTTTTAGTGTCATACACGTTTTAATCAGTGTTTATGTTTTAGATTAATGAATATATAATTTACATCTCAGATTTACAAAAGGTTTTAATTTTATATTAATTTATATAATTTACATACAAAATTTAGTACAATTTAAAACAGTGTTTAATTTATTTTTAATTAATTTATATGATATATATAATTAACATACAAAGGTACATCTTAAAAAAAATTGATTTGATTTATATTAATTTATATAATTTATGTTTATTAACACATTTATTAGAAGTCTTATACAGCGCATCGATCCGCCATGCTGGATTTAGCGCTATAGAAAAACAGTATTATTATTACATATTATCAGTGAAAAGAAAATGCCACGGAAATTTAAGATCAAGCTCTATATGACTGTCATTAGACCAGTATTTCTATATGGAGCAGAATGTTGGACAGTTAGAAAGAAGGAGGAACAGGTTCTCGAGAAAACAGAGATGAGGATGTTGAGAAGAATTAAAGGAGTAACACTGAGAGACAAAGTAAAGAGTGTGGACATCAGAAAGGAGGTAGGAGTGAATAGCATACAAGATAACGTCAGAGAAATGAGACTACGCTGGTATGGACACGTGCAGAGAATGGAAGAAAACGACGAAGTGAGAGCAGTTGTTGACATGGTAGTGCCAGGAAAAAGACCAAGAGGGAGACGAGGAGGGAGATGGATGGATGGATTGCGTCCGAAGGGATATGCAGGAACTGCGGATCAACCTCGAGGGATGCCCAGGAAAGAACATTCAGGGAATCAAGAATTCGGGCCACTGAAGAAGATTAATATATATATATATATATATATATATATATATATATATATATATATATATATATATATATATATATATATATATATATATATATATATATATATATATATATATATATATATATATATAATAAGTTCTTATATAGCGCAGTAACCAATCTTTAGGATTGCTCAAAGCGTTTATATATATATATATATATATATATATATATATATATATATATATATATATATATATATATTTGTGTGTGTGTTCATATATTTATATATATATATATGTATGTGTGAACACGTACAAAACAGAAAGCGTTTCATTGCCCTCATAGTCATGCCCTGGAAATGGAAGCTGTGGGGAGATTTCCGGAAGGGCAGGAAACATGGAGGTGTCTCGAGTCACAAAGAACCCGTCTGCGAACGCACATTCACCAATGATCCGTGTACGTACATACATACATAATACATACTTACATACATACATACATACATACATACATACATACATACATACATACATACATACATACATACATACTACATACATATTGTGCTATTGTTTATAATAACAGCAACACTTACAGTTTGTGAATCCCATCTTTGACAGACGTAGCCACTCCTTGTGTTACTGACGTGGCCCATGTAGTCGTATCCTCTCGTCGCCTGGTAGCACTCGGGCGGCACTGCAACGTATCGCATCACACACGTGTGAAACCGGCCTTTACATCACGGCTTGCAGCGCCATAATGAACTAACATGGCGATTATCAGAGTACCTTGCATACATACATGCACACTCACAAACAGACCCGCGCGCGCGCAAACACACACGCAAGTACAAACGCCCGCATAAATACATACATACGCAAGCACACACACACACACACACACACACCACACAAGCACACACACACACACACACACACACACACACACACACACACACACACACACACACACACACACACACACACACACACACACACACACACACACATACATACATACATACACACACACATTTGTGGGTATGAATGTGTGTTTGTGTGCGCGTGTGTATATGTGTGTGAATGTATATGTGTGCGTGCGTATGTGTGTACACGTGTGTGCTTATTACACCAACAGTATGCCGAATCGCAAAATCGTTTCTCTGATTAACTGCAGCAAACGAAAGTCTTTGTTTGACACGCGACGCGATTGGATTCATGGCCACGTGACATCATTGCTTCAGTTCTCTATCTCAATATAAGAATCTGGCGATAATCATTCTCGCTTAAGAGACCGTAGTGTAATCCCTACTGCAGAGCTAGGTATTGGCGCTATCGTCTTACGTGTGTTCGGTGGACACGGGGCAATGTTGCAAGGTTCCGATTCAAAACCAGTGTCTTTGGTGAAACACCAAGGTTTAGTTTGATCCGACGTCGCAGGCAGGCGGCAGTAGTTCTTCACGCGCTCGAACGACCGGCCGAAGAACTCCTGCAAGTCCACGGGCAGTTCTCATCACAAACACACACCCCCTGTCTCTCTCTCTCTCTCTCTCTCTCTCTCTCTCTCTCTCTCTCTCCACACACACACACACACACACACACACCACACACACACACACACACACACACACACACACACACACACACACACACACACACACACACACACACACACACACACTTTCTTCTCTGGCGCCGTCTGTCTGGATCAACAACGTGCATTATGATTAATTAATTATCTAACATTTATCAGACTATGCCAGGGCAATTCACAATAAACACATATATGACATTAACCAGCTTTACACACATGACATATATAATATGTACATGTCCTCAGTCAAACATGAATGTCCCACAAAACACCGCCTAAATGGGTTTTAATTTACACAAAAAAACATTATATTTTCAATTATGAATTCAGTTGTCATATCAACAACAGTTTTATCTGTAATTAATAATATGCATTGTAATATAATTTGTTATACAATTATGACAAAATGCTCATAATTGTGATTTTTAATTAAGTCACGGTATTTTTTTATATATATATATATATATATATATATATATATATATATATATATATATATATATATATATATATATATATATGGGACGGTTCTTGTGCTAGCGGTAATTTATATCTTAACTGGAGTCTCACTGATTTTACATGTAAAATAATATTATGTTTTGCAGTTAAATTTTATATAAATGTTATGAGTTCTGATGCTTCAGTTGTTTTTCATTCACGTTCACACAGCAGTCTCATAGATTAGCAACACTTTGTCGCCGACCGCCGGTCACACCCCAGTGGGAACGTCTAAAGCAGGTGCATTCAGCACGGCTCCTGAAACACGGTCAAACCTATAAATGATGCATCGTTGGTTGTATACTGTAGGCCTCGTCGTGTAGAACAACATCCAATTAGTCGTTTAGCAGATCAACCCCGTGGGACCCAGACGCACAGTCATCGCACCTAACATCCGGTCACGATATATGACGATAAGCATCATGGTGCAGTTGTCATAGCGTTTTAAAACAATATTTGCATTTAGCATCTAACCAAAGTTCACATTCGACGCAAATTTACGAATCGACACAGCGCTCACTTCATGTCGTTTATCTAAGAAACTCTCTCAAGACTAGCAATCGTGTCTCGGAGTACACATTCACGGACACATAAATGGTTAATTTTAAGAAGACACATTCACTGACACGGAAGTGACTAATGATAACAGGACACATTCACGGACACAGAAATGATTAATGATTAATGATAACTAACAAGACACATTCACCGACACAGAAATGGTTAATGATAACAAGACACATTCCCGGACACAGAAATGGTTATGATAATAAGACACACTCACGGACACAGAAATAGTTAATGATAAAAAGACACATTCACGGACACAAAAATCGCTAATGATAATAAGACACATTCATCGACACAGAAGTGACTAACGATAACAAGACACTTTCACCGACACACAAGTGACTAACGATAACAAGACATATTCAACGACACAGAAGTGACTAATGATAACAAGACACATTCACCGACACAGAAATGACTAATGATAATAAGACACATTCACTGACACAGAAATGGTTAATGATAATAAGACACACTCACTGACACAGAAATGGTTAACGATAAAAAGACACATTCACGGACACAGAAATGGTTAATGATAATAAGACACATTCACGGACACAGAAATGGTTAATGATAACAAGACACATTCGCGGACACAGAAATGGTTAATGATAACAATACACATTCACGGACACAGACATCGCTAATGATAATAAGACACATTCACGGACACAGAAATCGCTAATGATAATAAGACACATTCACGGACACAGAAACGGTTAATGATAACAAGACACATTCACGGACACAGAAATCGCTAATGATAATAAGACACATTCACCGACACAGAAGTGACTAACGATAACAAGACACTTTCACCGACACACAAGTGACTAATGATAACAAGACACATTCACCGACACAGAAGTGACTAAAGATAACAAGACACATTCACAACACAGAAGGACTAACGATACAAGACACATTCACCGACACAGAAACGACTAATGATACAAGACACATTCACCGACACAGAAATGACTAACGATAACAAGACACATTCACCGACACAGAAACTGACTAATGGATAACAAGACACATTCACCGACACAGAAACGACTAAGATAACAAGACACATTCACCGACACAGAAATGACTATGATAACAAGACACATTCACCGACACATAAATGACTAATGATACAAGACACATTAACCGACACAGAAATGACTAATGATACAAGACACATTCACCGACACAGAAATGACTAACGATAACAAGACACATTCACCGACACAGAAATGACTAATGATACAAGACACATTCACCGACAAGAAATGACTATGATAACAAGACACATTCACCGACACAGAAAGGACTAATGATACAAGACACATTCACCGACACAGAAATGACTAATGATAACAAGACACATTCACCGACACAGAAATGACTATGATAACAAGACACATTCACCGACACAGAAATGACTAATGATACAAGACACATTCACCGACACAGAAATGACTAATGATAACAAGACACTTTCACCGACATAGAAATGACTAATGATACAAGACACATTCACCGACACAGAAATGACTAATGATACAAGACACATTCACCGACACAAAAGTGACTAATGATAACAAGACACATTCACCACACAGAAATGACTATCATTACAAGACACATTCAACGATTCACACAGAAATGACTAAAGATAACAAGACACATTCAGCGACACAGAAAAGACTAATGATAACAAGACACATTCACCGACACAGAAATGACTAATGATAAAAAGAAAGAACATGCATAGCGCAATTTCCAACAGGGTGTTCAACGCACTGTAACAAATTAAAATAAATAGCATAACATATGACTTCTAATAAAGATATGAGCTCAACAGATACAAGATAAAACTGTGTAATAATTAAAAAATCATAAATAAAATATTAATTTAATTAATTAAACATATGTAAACACAGTTGCCTAAGTAACCGGCCGGGATCAAGCAAATGCACTCGTAAAAGACGTAAAAAGTATAGAAAGACAAGCCTTGTAATGAAATCATCAATAAACAGTAAAAACAAAACATTTGGAAAATACCAAAAACTGAAGAATTCAAAAAGACTGATGTCACCGGAAATGAAGCAAAGAAAACAGCAAACAACATAGCTTGTTGGAGAAGTTTGGTGTCAGCTGCTGTAGTACACGTACTTACTTACCTTATATTCATCTCCTCGCCAGTTCTTACAAGGTTTACCAGTCTCGGTGACATTCAAGTGTCCGGTGTAGTCTCGACCCTCCGTCGTCAGCAGACACTGCAGCGGCGCTGCAGAGGACGAAACAGCGGTTGACCACAACCAATGGTGACGAAATCTCACCCATGGTACATGTCACACATGGTCCATCTCACATATAGTACATCTCACACATGGTACATGTCACACATGATACATTTCACACATGGTCTATCTCACACATGGTATATGTCACACTTGGTACATCTCAAACACGATCTATCTCACACATGGTACATCTGACACATGGTACATCTGACACATGGTACATGTCACACATGATACATCTCACACACAGTACATCTCACCCATGGTACATTTCACACATGGTCTATATATATATATATATATATATATATATATATATATATATATATATATATATGATAAATTCTACAGGGCCTACATCCTAGGAAACCGAGCTGAGAGGCGCATCAATACAGAAAGGTTGATCGATCTCAGAGTCACCAACATCCCAGTCGCCAACAGATTGATCGATACGCCAGGGAGCTATGGTAGATAGACAAGGTTATAAAGACATGTTTTTAAATGTAATGACGGCGGAATCTGGCAATATGTTCAACTGATCTAACACTAGAAGGAAGAATATTCCCAAGCGAACGTGCAGCTACACAAAAAACCCTAGACCCAATATTAGGGACAAAAATTAAATAAAATCTAGATTATCGAAGCTGGATAGATTTTCTTTCAGGAGTAAGCAATAATTTTAAATAAAGTTGGAGAGAAACGATCACCACATTCCCCACGCTATATCTCCCAAACCTATTGACAAAGACCATGACAAATAACAACATGTAGTCACTTACTCGGATGAAACAATTATTAAACATTCCTACCTTGACATAGCTGGTGAGGCGTTGGCGTTCAACTAGTAACTTCACAACATGTAACATCGCTGCTTATTAAAACAATACATTTAAAACAGAAAATCTTAATTACATAGTCAAAATCGACTAGATAATTAGGTTTGGTTAAACTGAGGGTCCCAGCAGTGGCAAACGCTTGGAGGAACGTCAATGGGGTGATGCGATCTAGACGCATATCATGTCAACTAAAAGGGAATTTGCTCAGCTCGTGTGTTACCCCGGCGTATATGAATGGACTAGAGACGATGGAACTAACAGAGAAACAAGGTCCAGGTTTATGAAAACAACCTAGTAAGAAATTCGTGGGAGTAAAAGGAGCTGATAAGAGAAGAATAGATGAATGGAGAGTGGAGGTTAAAGTGAAGGATCGTTTTAAAAAGAAATTGGTTAGGAATACGTTGACATGGGCTGGTCACGTGGAAAGAACGGAAGATGAAAATTAGCAAAAGAAGAAATTTTTGACAGAGAGCAGCCGCCCAAAAAGTGAAGGGGAGAAGGAGGCGAGGAAAACCGAACGTGCAATGGGGGATTGCAATAAACGAGACCTAGACAGAGTCAGGGAAGAATGGAGAGAAAAAAGAACAAGAGATAGAAGGAACTAGAGATGCTGATAGAGAATGTAGTGAGAGAAAAGAAAGAACAATGGAAATGGACAATTGAAACGAAAATTATGGTCAATTCACCCTTGACGACAAACAAACAAAAACAGCAAAATGCAATTTGACCCTAATCTAGTAACCGGGCAACTAATATTTTGAATCCTAAATATAACGATTAGCCATCACGCACTTTGAGAATGATGACATTTTGCAGCCGACGAAAGAAGGGGAGAATTTTTTATTTATTCCTATTTGAATGATGGTAGATTTCTTTGCGAAAGAGTAAAACTGGGAAGGAACGTCTTACATGGGTATCATTATACCTTCTGTACTTTTAATTCTATGAATCTGACAACTATTTATCGGTCCTCCATTCCCCACTATCCTTATTTTCCGGTAATGGGAGCTATGGCCCCCTGACCCCCGGCTGCGCCACTGAGTAATAGTGCAGATCTTAAATATGATATGATATCGGAGAAGACAATGCATATACTATATGAGTGAGGGTGTGTGTTTGTGTGTGTGTGTGTGTGTGTGCGTTTGCGTGCGTGCGTGCGTGCGTGCGTGCGTGCGTGCGTGTGGGGTAAATTGTAGTGTAAGTTATTATAATAATGTATGTATATGTAAATTTTTTTTGTATTATATATATAATATATATATAATATATATATATAAAATATATATATATATATATATATATATATATATATATATATACATATATATATATAAAAATTTTACATATTTTCGTATACATACAAATAGTACTTTTCACTACAATACCAAGTCAATTTGGCAAACCCTATAGTAGGCCCTCGTGTTACGTTTTTATCCTCACACCCGAATAACATGTAGTGTGTGACACGTGAATTTTAAAGTGCCAAAATCCCATCGGGAGGAAACTTTTATCAGAGAGTGCACCTGCTTAAGTACTTAATGGGACGTGGCTGGAGTGAACCACATTGTATTTCATTCTAAATACGGTTCTTGTGGTAAGTCATAGGTCATGTGTTATAATATAAAAACTAAATACGATTCCTTTACGTATGGACATATGTTCTTGACCTGATACCATCAAGATAGTTGTTGGTATTTTAAGAACGAGCTTTGTCGTGTTCATAAAGTATTTACATTTGAACAAATGCAATCCGCTAGTCAACGGTTAATCTCCCACCCACCCAGTCCCCATTGGGACATTCCCGGCTTCACTCGGATTATGATCTCTTCACTTCATTATCTAATCTACTATAAAACATGTCTCTGAGGACACCAGACCAGTGTCATGAATATCAGGTCATCACACTTTGGAAAAAATTTTAAACAAAATTTTAAACCCACCAAAGCCACTGGCAGCCGGCCTTCGGGGTTTGCCGGTCCCTGGGTGTTCTTGTTTAATTTGTGAAAAATTTCCCCTTTAAAAAGGCCTTAAAGGTTGGGTTGTTTTTCGTTTTAAAAATTTAATTTAAATTTAATTTTAAATTTTAAAAATTTGGCCCCAAAAGAAACCCCCCCAAGGGAAAAATTATATATATATATATATAATTATATATATATATATAAAATATATATATATATATATATATATATATATATATATATAATATATTTTTTTTTTGGGGTTTAATAATATAAAATATATATAATTAAAAAAAATCTCTAAATGTATTTTATTTCAAGAATAAATTAAAATTTTTCTAATTAACAATAATTATTTTTAATTATATAATTATTTTAATTATACCAATTATTTTTAATTAAATAATATTTTAATTATATAATATATTTTCCTAATTAAGCCCCCAATTTCTTCTCTAAAATTAGTAGTCCATGTCATGTCTCTAGAGTTAGTGAGTCCCAAATTCTTTTTAGAGTTAGTGAGCTGCCAATGTCATGTCTTTAGGGGTTAGGAGCCAATGCCATGTCTTTAGAGTTAGTGAGCTGCCAATTCATGTCTCTAGGGGTTAGTGAGCCCCAATGTCATGTCTCTAGAGTTAGTGAGCTCCCAAATTCATTCTCTAGGGGTTATTGAGACCAATGTCATGTCTCTAGAGTTAGTGAGCCCCAATGTCATGTCTCTAGGGGTTAGTGAGCTGCCAATGTCATGTCTTTAGAGTTAGTGAGCTGCCAATGTCAAGTCTCTAGAGTTAGTGAGCTGCCAATGTCATGTCTCTAGAGTTAGTGAGTCACCAATGTAATATCTCTAGAGTTAGTGAGTCACCAATGTCATATCTCTAGAGTTAGTGAGCCATTAATGTCATGTCTTTAGAGTTAGTGAGCCACCAATGTCATGTCTCTAGAGTTAGTGAGCTGTCAATGTCAAGTCTCTAGGGTTAGTGAGCTGTCAATGTCATGTCTCTAGAATTAGTGAGCTGCCAATGTCATGTCTCTAGAGTTAGTGAGCTGCCAATGTTATGTCTCTAGAGTTAGTGAGTTGCCAATGTTATGTCTCTAGAGTTAGTGAGCTGCCAGTGTCATGTCTCTAGAGTTAGTGAGCCACCAATGTCATGTCTCTAGAGTTAGTGAGCTGTCAGTGTCATGTCGACTGTGTCTCTACTTGCTATTATGCTATTCTGGCTCTCTAGACGAAGACCTTGCACCGGGTGGAGGATATATCCGGCCGCGAAGACAACCGGGAGATCCAAATGCGGTTGTTGAATGCTCTCTCCGTTTACTTGTACGTATGCAAAATAGAGGCATCCCTCAGCTCTTTGTGGATCACTTCTGAAGGCCCTATGGCGAGGAAAATGGGTAATGAATTTTCCAACAAGACATGTAGTTTTTTTTATATACCTATGCTAGGGTAGGACCTATTCCGGGGAGCTGGACAATGGAGAGCGGAGTGGTTTCTCTCCGCACCTTAATGGATTCTGGCAACGACGTGTTTATGTACAACTGTTGCGTAGCTGTATTTTTGATTTAAGAAAGACGATTGAGGACATCGTAGTTATAAAATTTACCACCACCCCCACCTCCCATAGCAGACATCCATTGCCTCCACAAAGCAGTCGTCTTACCTGCGTCGCAGGAATATTCGTCGTACCCGAGTGTCAGAAGAAGAAGAAGAACTCGTGACGTCATAGATATACGGCGACACAACATCGTGTTTACTTTTGAAACATCGTCAGTTCAAACGCGCTACAGCCTACACTCTGTGTCGTCCAACTGAACATTGCATGCGACTGACCTGGACAATAAAGGGACATATCGATCACCGTTCACTAAATGTTTAATAATCTTTAAAATTGACACACTCGTGTACCTTTGTCTGTATGCCTCGCGTGTTATTGTAGTAAATCTGGAGGCGGCCTATTACAGTTTTGATGTGTGATTGCATAACTAATGCATTTTATTTAATGATTATCATTGTTAAGGGAGATAGTTTATATATAAAGGAATTAACTGATGCAATTATTATAAACTTTATTTTATATTTTGATTGGTTTTGAGCACATTTATTGGAAACGCTTGTATATATTTATGTGCACAAGGCAACGCGTACGGGACCCCGGCAGAGAAATGCTTATAGTTTAAACGTTTTGCTATATATTGATTGAGGGGTTAGCATTCCGTGCTCAGTGTACTATATGCTTGTTTGATTGTATTAATTTTAATAAATATATACAAAATTAATAAAACAAATATTTGACGGATCTCCTGGGCCATACGTTGTACATTTGTTAAATGCGGCGCTGTCAATTTGTGTATCTGCATTTATATTTACGTTGTTATTGTTATCGTTGTATTGTGTTTTGGATATACCAGGTCGGCGTTAAATATATACTACTACAAATAAGTATAACTAACAACTAACTTCCGATTACACACCGGTCTCCCGTACGTTATTTAAAATATCATCACAATATTTTTGGTTGTTTTGTGAAAATTTTTAAGGGGAAAACTTTAAATTAACCCGGGGAAAAAACCCTTTCAAGGAAGGACCCCGATTTTCCGGGAAAACCCGGTGTCCCGGGGGACAACGAGAGAAATCCCCGAGCCCGGGAACAGTGGTCTTTTAACAAAACCCCGGGGAAGGGGGGCCCCCTTTTGCCGGGGTAAAAAATCAATGAAAAGGGCCCGCCCGCTGAAGGTAACCTGGGGTTTTAACCCCAAAACTTTTGGGCGCCGGAAAGGGACCCTTTCGGGAAAAAGGGGGAAAAATTGAAGGAAAGGGCCCTTTTGTTCGGTGCTCAAAAGGTAACCAAAAACCCAAAACATTTGAAGGTTCGCCCTGGGGCCCTTGGGACGCCGAAAGGACGCATGGTTCGTAACTCTGAAAGTGAAGCGGATGCCACTTCGTTTTAAAATCGACACGGGCGCTGACGTCACGATAATAACAAAGAAGACAAGGTTGGCAGTGAAAGACAAACCGAGACTAGAAAAAAGCCGTCCTTCTCAACAGTGTTGGTGGACAGCTAAAGGGGGTTTGGTCAGTTCATGGCAGTCACGAAGCATAGGAACACGGTTTATCGCTTCAACGTGATCGTCATTGAAGGGGAGAAAATTACCAACCTACTGTCACGAGACGTCGCTGCAGACATGGGTCTCGGGGGCGTCTGGGGCACGTTGAGGCATCGGGTGATGATGATGCTAGAACTGACCTCATGAAGACCACAATAAAGCTGAAGGCAGGGGCTGAACCACTGTGTTTAACAACTGCGAGACGTGTACCTTTCCCTCTAATGGACGCTGTTAAAGCAGAACTCAATAACATGGTTGAGTCAGGCGTGATCAGAGGAAAGGGGGATCAGATCTGTGACAAAACCCCTTGGTGCGCTGCGATGGTTCCGGTCATCAAGAAAACCGGAGCTGTGCGTATCTGCGTCGACTTGAAGCAACTGAATACAGCAGTTCGACGTGAATACCATATATGCTTCCTTCGCTTGAAGATATAGCGCATAAACTTGCCGAGTAGAAAGTGTTCTCGATTCTAGACGCTGCAAGCGGGTTTTGGCAAATCCCGATCGACGAAGACAGCCAATTGTTGATTACCTTCATGACACCATTTGGACGTTATGCATTTTGCAGACTACCATTTGGAATTTCCTCCGCCCCCGAGATATTCCAACGCAAGATGTCGACAGTACTTGAAGGACTGGACGGGGTGTAAGTGATCATGGATGACATACTGGTTCATGGTCGTAACAGGGAAGAACACGACGCCCGTCTCAATGCTGTCCTAAGGATAATCAACGACTCGGGCCTGAAACTCAACCCAAAGAAATGCGTCTTCAGAAAAAACGAACTAACGTATTTTGGTCACCTGCTTTGGGGTGATGACTTAAAGCCAGATCCAGAGATGGTTGAAGCTCTACTGGAACCGTCCGAACAACGTTTGCGAACTGAGAACAGTGTTGGGTATGTTTCAGTACCTGGCCAAGTTCGTGCACGATATGTCGTCTGTGGTGAAACCAATGACTGACTTACTCAAGTCTGATGTCGTCTGGTCGTGGGACAAGGCCCAACAAGCTTCGTTCGATAAGATGAAAGAACTGTTGACGACTACACCGACGTTGTCCTACTTCGACTCAACGAAACCGACGGTAAATGACTGCGGATGCAAGCAGTTACGGGATCGGTGCTGTGCTGATGCAATCTATTGATGGAATCCTCAAGCCAATCGCCTTTACGTCAAGGACGCTGACGACCGCGGAACAAAGGTACGCCCAAATAGAAAAGGAGATGCTTGCAGGTGTCTGTGCGTGCGAGAAATTCCGAAGATATCTCGTTGGATTGAAGGAATTCAAACTACTTACCTTATGAACCCGAAACGCATAGATGATGCACCGCTGCGTTGCCAGCGATTGTGGATGAGGGCCATGCGATTTAATCGGTTCAAGGAAAGCAACTCATGATCGCAGATGCTCTATCCAGAAAGCCGCTGGTTGGACTCGAATCGATGACATCGAGCTGTCAGACGATATAACTGCTCTTGTTGACGCAGTTCAACAAAACTGGTCCGTGACGGAAGATCGTCTTACCGAGATAAGAGTCGAAACCTCGACAAATCCTATAATGAAATCAGTCACAGATTTCATAGCGAATGGATGGCCTAGTAATGAAAGTGCTGTTCCACACTCGGTGCGAGACTACTGCCGCGAGAGAGAACGCTGCTCTCATTGAATGATGGTGTTGTCACATATAAAGTCCAAATTGTGATGCCTCCAAAGATGCGAGACGACGCTTTGCAACGACTTCATGAATCGCACCAAGGCATCTCGAAATGTCGCCAACGAGCAGCCAGTGCCATCTGGTGGCCCGGTATCAGTCGCGACATAAAGAGGTTTATCGATCGCTGTGATACTTGCCGACGCAATCGACCGACACAAGAGAAAAACCCTTCTTCGTCCGGTTGAACTCCCCGGAAGACCAGGGGGGAAAAATCGCCATGGATATTTTCCCACTAAAGCGAAATGACTTTTCGTCATCATCGACTACTACTCGCGCTGGATCGAAATCAAACAATTGACCAGTCTCATAGATATAAATAGAACACACCAGTAGAACAAGATCGCGCGGACGCTATCAGTTGACAAAATGATACTTTGAAGTTAACACGGGCTGGTGACACCCCATTGCCTACTGCCAGGCAGAAACCCCGGGTTTATATACATTCACTAAGTTTTTTACAAATTATTCGTTATTTTTTTTGACATAAAGTTAGCCAGTGTTGTTTAATTTTTTTAAAATTTTTAAAAAATTACCTCACTAATATCCCCAGAAAGAAAAAAAATCAACATTATATTTAAAGTATACGGGTTCTCCTTTGAGGGGTGATAAACAATTTATGGAAAATCTTATTTTTTAATTTGTTATTCTACCAGATCCAAAAATGGGTGGTGTTTTACAAAAAATCTTTTTAAAAATCAACCAACGGCCTGTCCCCCCTCCAAAGACGTCAAAACTCCCGGACCCAAAATTAAAATTAAAATTCCCCGTTAAAAAAACAGACCATAAAGGGGGATGAAAATAGGGAAAACAACAACAAAACAGAGCTGCCAACATTACTAATAACAAATAAGTAGAAAGGTAGAAAAGTAGTAATATTAAGATGGTCAACTAACTAATTATACTGTGTCAATAGTAATAACAATGAATAATTAAAATTAGGCAAACTACAACAAAATAGCAGGGATGTCATAGTAACAGGTTTCCTTAAAATGACCACAGTTTCCCTTTCATGTCCCCCTAAACATAATTAGTTTGGTCATTTCATGACGGGACGATGTCATATTCCCATGTGCGATAATCTGAGTGTGTTTTTGGCATATGTCTTTGTTCGCACTGTCAGGTATGCCCTGATGACCCGTCTTGCAGGGCTACAAAACATTTCTCCTCGAAATGATCACTACAAAGATAGCAGCCTGATGTTGGTGTCCAGTCCTTTCTCCTATAATTGCTTGGATCCACTTTGCTCGGCATTCGGGCCTTTTATTTTCTTTTGGGAATCTGCAGAAGGCAGCACCCATTATCAATAATGTTTAGTCATAAAATACTACCATATTATAATTAGGCTATTATATTAATATAAAATGTGTCACTCACACTATGACTATGCACAGTAACATTTTTAAAAAACGGTTTGGTACATAATTCATCCAACATGTATTATTGTTGGTCAATTTGCATATGACTGTAATGTTTTAAAACTATTAATTTCCTAAATTAATGGCAATGGAACATAAATATTAAAAAGCTATATTATATTGTATAACTGAGATTCTCATCTGTGGAAAGAGACTCCGGGTCCTGTTTTCTGTCGGGTGGTACAGTTGTACGCTACACAGGAAGTAACCATATTTGCTACTTCACAACCAGCATGTCCCCAAATGGATTAATGTTGCCTACATCAGTGTCAACCACCGAATTGTCCAGTGTTTGGGTTCTAAATAATCCGGGTCATAGCCCTTCCCCTAATGACTAAGCTGGAGGCTACAGCCTATCCCACTGGATCATTATTTTCATTGCCAATGTAAAATATTTAGATCCCTACCCCAACACAGTGAACCCCCAACTCAAAACATTCAACAGCTGGCCCTACTGGCCTACTCCAGAAATTAATAATGAGCTGTCTTAATTAGGGCTAGGGGCACAACGACACATATCCAAGTTAAAAAGTTGGTCTTAGCAGACTTGTTTTACATTTATTACGTTGCTCAACAGTTCTATTCTATATATCCTGCCTGGCAAGTAGATGGCAGCCAGTGGTCCACAGCGGCTTCGGTGCAGCGGGCCAGCTTGTCACTCTTGTTTTTAGGGGAAAGATAAATGATCTAACTCTGTGACCAGTCTAACGTCTGACTGCGGGATCAGCCGCATCAAGACCGTATTTACCAAGCATGGTATTCCGGATGCGGTGATAACAGACAACGGAAGACAATTCGTCTCGGACGAATCCAGGAAATTCGGAAATCATGGTGCTTCGCTCAACATACCACAAACCCATATTCTCCGCAAGAGAATGGGATGGCAAAGGGGCCCCTGTGCAGACGGCGCAAAGATAGCTAGACCATGTTATGTTATGTTTTGGAAGATGTCACAAAGTGGCTAGATGAGGATCACCAGTAGATATAATCTACTTAGATTTTAAAAAAGCCTTTGACAAAGTCCCACCCCAAAAGACTACTACTTAAACAAAAGGGCCCCAATGGCATAGGAAATGGAATGATCAACTGGATAGAAAAAGGGTTTTATTGATAGAAGACAAAAGTAGTAGTTGGGTGGGGAGGTTTTAAACCGGGAAAACGGGTTTTTAGTGGGGGTACCCCAGGGATCAGTACTGGGGCCTATTTTATTCTTTATTATCAATGATTTGGATGATGACATAAAAAGGGGTTGGAAAATTTGGGGCAAACAAAAGTGTTTAGGAAAAAATTAAAAATGATGCAGATAGACAACAAATTTTCAAGATGATCTTAATAAGTTGATAGAATGGTCTGAGAAGTGGCCCAAAAGCTGTTTAATTTTGGAAAGTTAAGTGCCTTCACACAGGGCATGGGAATGAAGATGCACAATATACAATGGGTGATACTGTATTTAAAAACTACCTTTAAGGAAAAGGATTTAGGGTTAACTATTTGTGCTGACATGAAGGTATCAGAGCAGTGTGGAATTGCAGCAGCGAAGGGGAAAACCCAAAAACTTGGAAATTTAAATTTGGCGAAATATATTTTACAAAAAAAAAAAACTAATAATACCCTGTATAAAACAATAGTTAGGCCTCCCTTTGAATAAATTGTAAAAAACAAACATTTGGGGGGCCCAAAAATCAAAAAAGGAAAATTGATAAAAGGCTAAAAAAGGGTTTTCAAAAGAAACCCAAAATTTAGAAAATCCCGGGTTATTGTTTTAAAATAAATGGAAAAAATATTGGTTTTTCAAAATAAAAAGAAAATTGGGGGAAAGTCAATTAGAAAAAAGAATGGTAGAAAATATTAAGAAAATTTTTATTTTCAAAAGGAAAGAAAGAAGGAAAAGAACAGCGTTTTAATTGCAAAAAGTGTTTAATAATTTAAAAATTTTCCCTTTTCCAAGAACCGGGGAAACGAAATAGGGGGAAAAAAAATTTTTTCCCCCTGATTGGTTGAATTCCCAGGGGGAATTTTTTAAATTTTTAAAAAAAAAAATCAAACATTCCCCCCCCGGAAGGGGTACACCTAGTAAAAATGGGGGTTAAATCCCAAAGCCCAAAAAAGTCGGCCACCTAACCCCCAGAGGGTTGAAAACCTCTAGGTGGCAACTTGAAATTCCCGGGTTTAAAAAAGGGAAAGGTTCTGTTGGGGGGAAAACATGGTCGCCCCACGTGCAAAAGGGGACCCGCAGGGCATAATGGTTTTTAAAAACCCCCCAGGACTGCCCGGTGAAAGAACCCCAATTGGGGGCCCACCGTCCCCAAAAAACCGAGATGGGGAATCCCGAAACTTCCGCCAACGTGGGAAAAACGACCTCCCTACGTTTTGGCCCAACGAAAAAGTCGGGGGAAAATTGGGCCGGGGGTTTAAAAAAAGGGAACCAAGTGGGTTGTTTAAATTTTAAAAAAAGGGGAAAGCAGTGGTTTTTGAACCAACACTTGTGTTCCCCCAAATTTTTTCCCGAAGAACCGGTAATTTAAAACCGGGCAGGTATTTTCCGGGAAAAAAAGCACCCCCAAGGGGTTTCCGAAAGTTCCTTACCAAGTTTCCCCAAAAATGACCAAAATTTCACATTTTTTGAAAATCCCGGCAAAAAAAATTCCGGGCCAAGTCCCGGGGAGGGGGTCGAATTTCCCCTGGCCCTTTCCGCCAATTTTTTTTAATAAAAAAAATAATTAAATTTTAAAATTTATAAATTATTTATATAATTTAAAGAGGGGAAATTAAAATTTTTTTTAAAAATTTTTGGGAAAACCCCCTTCATGTTAAAACCGAAGTTTTGGTTTATTTTTAAAAAAACCAGCTTTAATTTTTGAAATTAAAAGGGTTGGGGATTTTGGGTGAAATTTAAATAATTTCTTACTCTTGAAAATTTACAAAATTTTTATTTTTGGGTAGATTAAATTTCAAAAATTTAAAAATTAACTAAATATAACCCGGGCTCCCGTCCCCCCCCCCCCCCCCCCCCCCCCCCCCCCCCCCCCAAAAAAAAAAAAAAAAAAAAAAAAAAAAAAAAAAAAAAAAAAAAAAAAAAAAAAAAAAAAAAAAAATCAGACGATTCAGCCCAAAGCATATTTGGCCCATTAGGCCGAATAGTCCGTTTCTGTAAGCGCGGTGCCGGCGAGCTACATGGGCCGAATTGTCCGTCCTGCCTGTGATGTGAAATAAAAATTTTTTCAGTTGCGCGAATCCGCAATCGTACTGGGCCGAATACGTTTTGGACCGAATCATCCATATGTTTACTAGTTGGACTTCGTTAGGTCTTTCTAACAAGTGTTTAATATTCAACGGCATAGAGGCAACTTTCTGGTTCATGTTTGGGTATACCCATGTTTGATTATGAATACAACATTCTAGCGATACACAGTGTTATCCCACATTATTGATTATGGTGATCGAAACAACCTTCAATATCGCTCAGTCACGTAGAACCGAGTAACAGTAGAACCAACTCTGGCCTTTTTACGTCAATACGTGTATTACTAACGGCAACAACGAAGCAGCATACTGTCTTTAATCAATAATGCTAACTAGGCAGGAACTTGCTAGTGTAACTGTCTCAGAGTGACAAGTCAACAGTTTGTCCACACACCGTGGTTTGACTCACTCGGTCTCGGAGTTGATCAATAACAGCTTGAGCGCAAATGGATGCGACAAAACAAAAGCAGACAAATATATTATTTAGCAAATTGGACACTATTACAGACACAATCGTTTGCGATAGTGCTAAGACAGTAGACTTAGTAGTTGATCCAAAACGCGACATATCGCCAGCATCTGGATGTCTCGCTCAGGGTCAGACTACCAGTCAGGCAATGTGTACCCGTCATGGTCCCGTGAGTGACATGACTATGCATCGACTACAAGAGGCAGAGGGAAACTCTGGAGCCGAAGTCAGCGTTAAGAGACGAAAGATTCACATGAACGTCATTGAATGTAGCAGACATTCTTCCACCGAGAATGGAGGACAAGCTCTAAAGACACCTGCACTCACAAAAACATCCTCAAAAGACCCCAACCGTGGACTGTATCCTCGAGAGAGGACGTCACGTTTAAAATTAAATAAGTCCACTGCAGCACCATCCTTTGTTAGTGCCAAAGATGTTTTGCATCAAACCATCAAACATGTGCATTCACAAGACCAGGCAATAAACAAGCCAGCTGCTTATAGCAAACCCAGTAAATGTTCACCAGTCCCAGAGACAATACCACGGACATTGCCCTCTTCAAGAAATGCAAAGAGTCGTAATAGAAAACTTCCTGCACAGAGTAATTCCCTTTTGAATTACTTTAAACAGAAATCTGACAACGAGAGGACTGTGTCGTCCTCGCCAGAATCTAGTCCTGTCAAGATCAATATCAAACTGCGGACTGTTTCATCACAGCAACATTCATTGCAGCAATTTGGATTTAATCAATCACCTGTGAACACACCAACCTCAGACAGCATCACATCACAACATATGTCAAACCCAGTTATGAATTCTGTCCGAAAGCAGATCTTTCAAAACACAGATATGTCTAGTCGAATCGGCATAAATGCTAACCAAATTGCCTCAGGAATGGCATCAGCTAATCTTCACCAATGCAACAAGACTGATCTGGGAGTTGATACAAGAAATAGTGGTCTTGTGTCACAAAACCCTTCTGTTGACACAAGTTGCGAAGACACATACGGCTTGCTGGGAATGGGACTTGATGAATGCATTGATTTGCGAGATGATGATGATGATGATGACCTGAACTACTTTTCCCAGCTCCCTGTGGAGGTGATTGAGAACATCCTGTGTCGACTGCCGACCTCTGACCTCTTGTTGAACGTCAGTCTGGTCTGCTCACAGTGGAATGACATCATTGCTGCTCCAAAGGTACAGTCTGTCTGAGTCTGTCAGTGTCTCACTCCCTGTGTGTGATATATACATACATGCCAATAGCATGATTACTTTTGAGGGGCATTTTGTTTGAAATTTCACGGTTTGTCAGAAATAATAAGTTTTAGTTATTTTTCGAGGTTTGTGTTAGAGCTAGTTCTTGTAGTCAATCATACATAATGCAAGGGATGCTCTGACATTCATGGAACTGGTTCAGTGTCCCCAGAGACATGTTTTAATAGACTATGTAATAATGAAATGAAACTTAGATCAGAATGTCCAAAGGGAGACCTGTTTAGATGGGGAGGTTAAACGTTGACTCACAGTTTGCTTTTGGGAGCAGGCATTACTTTGTGCACATAAATATGAATGAAACAGATTGCGTGAACATGATAAAGCTCACTCTTGAAATGCCAACAATTACCTTCATGGCATTATTACAAGAACACATTTATGCCCTCAACTTATGGCATTGTATTCAGTGATATTGTAACACCTGAACTGTCACCAGTAGAGCCCTTAGAATGAAATACAATATGGTCCCCTCCAGCCACATTCCATTAAACACACTACCAAATGCACCATCGGATTCAAGTGGGTTCCAAATGGAATTTTGATACTAAATATATATATATATATATATATATATATATAATTATAGTCTCGTCGCCTAAAATAAACTGATTCGGATGTAGGCATGTACACAACGAGTGTGACTACTAGTATAGGTTTTGGAACATTCACGTGTATGCCATTGTATAATGCATTGATAGCTGTTTTACATCAATTGTTGATGGTTAATGCTGATTGGCTGCTTAATAGTACCATGGGATGCCAATCGAGGCCAAAGTTTGTAGTGCATGATCATGTGGTCAGATCAGGTGCCAGTTGACAAATGTCGCCTGCTGCTATGGGCTTTATCCCACAATGCAAGAAAGGCATGAGTGCACAAATCAGATTTGTAAAGACCCCAAAGAGAGCTCAGTAAACTGTTAGAAGAGACAGGTTTTGTGGTGGTGGTGGTGAACGTAGAAGTTTTCATGTTAACCTGCATTATTTAAAACAAATATGTTAATATGTGTTAACTTTGAATCATTGTAAGTGGAGTCTCCTCTCAGACGGATTCACCTGTGTCAGTGTTTGCCTCCAGAGAACACTGTCTACTCATCTGCCAACACCTCCGTGAGGGTATTGAATGATAATAAAGTCATCAGACGGCAGTCATGTGACCACTGTAATGTAATAATGAAAACAGCTGCACTTGGTTTATGTATAAATGGGTATTGTTGGGTTGATGGGGTAGCATGGTTATGATCACGTATTTCACTGGTAGTAAGTAGTAGTATGAAGCATTTTTCTCATACACCCTACACAGGTCTCTATATTAGTAACATTATAATGGTCCATTAGTGGAGTAAAATAAAGTTGATAGAATTTGAGGCCCTGTGGTGTTTTCTGAGTTTTTCTGGCATTTTTTGCACCTCAAAACGTAACATATATATACTCAAGTGGACACCGTACATTTAAAAGATTTATTTCACTGGATGCAGTTTATGCCATGGAAGAAACAATACCACAGACTGACAAAGGAGGACCCAGGGGCCTTAGACACCATGAAGGACTTATTGCACAGAGATCAGATGTCTACACCAGACACGTACCTGCCAGGAATGATCAGGTGATTACAGGCTTTGATGCAGGATTAACTTTTACCCACCAAAGCTATCCAGGTAGACGTGTGTTTGTTCGACAGTGTACCCAGTCCACTTTCTATGTGCAGTGTTCACAGGTTGAATAATGTAAAATGTAAACTATTTTTGTTTGTCACTTTTATATCCGTCCAATCGCTGGTCCACTAACATTTTTGCCCCTCCAAAACAAACCTTTCCTGTATAACTAACAGTTGGATGTGTCTGTAGATAAAGCTAAGGGTGACTGTCACATGATCATAATGATTAGTTATCTCTGTAAATGTTCATGTGAACACACATTTAACAAGATGCACATTGAACACGATTTACAATAATATTTAAACAAAATGACAAGTCCTGTGACACCTTAAACAAGATAACTCAGTTACCAAGTACTGCACACACAATAACACTTAACAAAAGATTCAGGAATTTATCCGTATTCTACTAACTTCAATACAATAGTTAAATTTGGTATTATTTCTAAGTAAGATTAATTTCTATAACACAGTACTGCTCTGACTGTTCAGGTGGATGACACATTTCAAGCCATGGACAGCCAATAACATGGACAGATGTCTGCAGAAACACCCGCTGTACTCCACTGCCAATGCCATGGTCTCAGAGAGACTGCCAGAATGTCTCTGTGAAGGGGTAAGTATCACACACACACCTACACCCTCACACAGCACGCACGCATGCCATGGTCTCAGATAGACTGCCAGAATGTCTACATGAAGGGGTAAGTATCACACACACCTACACCCTCACACACACACACACACACACACACACACACACACACACACACCCTCACACACCCTCACACACCCTCACACACCCTCACACACCCTCACACACACAAACACACACACACACCCACAGACCGTCTGTCTGTCTCTCGCTCTCGCTCTCTCCCTCTCTCTCCCTTTCTCTCTCTCTCTCTCTCTCTCTTTTCTTTCTCTCTCTTACTCTCTCCCTCTCCTCTCTCTCTGTCTGTTTTTCTCTCTTCCCCCTCTCCCCTCTCCCCCTCTCCCCCTTCCCCCCTTCCCCCCTTTTTCCCCCTCTCTCCCCCCCTCCCCCTCTCCCCCTCCCCCTCCCCTCTTCCCCCTTTCCCCCCCTCCCCCCTCCCCTCTCCCCCCCCCCCTCCCCCCCCCTCCCTCCTCCCCCCTCCTCCCTCCCCCCCTCCCCCTCTCCCCCTTTCCCCCTCTCCCAGGTGTACGTCAGGTGTCTTGTCCCACAGGTGGTGAATCCTTGGAGTGTCCTTGCCGCTATTGTGGTTCTGGCTGACTCGGTGGCACAGCTGCAGCGGTTGCTTCAGTGCCTGCTAGGGGGCGCCTCTCAGTGCAGTGTCATGGAGGTGCTAGAGAGTTGCTATTGCATCGCCTGCTTCCTGCGCGTCTTCCGTAGCGTCATATACCAGGACCTGTGGACGGGGTAGGGTGGATTGTAGTCCATGTGTGGGGACCTGTAACTAACTGTAGTCTATGGGCAGGACACAGTTGACTTAATCTAGGGAGGGCACTAATCGTGCAATATGTTTTATGCTGTTTTAGCAAAAGTCTGAAATAGATTATAGATGTTTCTATGTGCAGACTTTCCATCAAACATGTCAAACCAACTCTTAGTAAAGTTGTAATGGGTGAAGGCTCCTGCATCAGAAACTGTACATCATCTGTGTGAGTTGAAGCATAAAGCCAGAGTGTATGTTGTGGATCCGTGCGAGACACGGAAATGTATTGAAATAAGTTGAGAGTTTTACAAATAACATGAAATTTCGGTGATATGAATTTTGACCTGGAACTGGTTGTGAGAATAATTTGTAGGTAGGAAACATTCTATAGCTGTCTGTGACGTGCCTGGCAGACGAGACATGGAGATATTTTATGACTTATATAGATGGAGCGCATTTCACTGTTGTGGTACATTTAATTAGTTTATGAACGGGGCACATTTTACTGGGATGTTCAGACACTTTTAAGAAACCTGACTGGTGGGAAAGCAAGGATTTTACAGAAAGGTTTCTTTGATTTCCCAGGATGCATTACCGCATGTACTACGCCCTCTACCTGTTTGAGAATGAATCAGTGTCGACTTGTGGGGAGTTGGCCGGGGTGCTTCACGAACAGTCAGGGCAACAAAGTATTATGAAATATAGGTTTGTGAAATTTGTTGTTCTTAAATTATTCGTGTACTTTTATTGTGATGTCATCCAGCAGACTTTAGTGTAATTTAAACACTTTGTGACATAAGTAATATATTGTTGTTATAATTAAAATAAAATGATGCGTTACATTACAATTGGTTAAAATGTTATGGATACACCTAGACGACAGAAGATACACCTAGAAGGTGTTTGTTTTGCTTAATTAAAGAAAATCGTCAATATTTTTTATAGAGAACTTGTATTATGTTTGTAATGACCTCAGCTCTGCTCGCACAAATGTGCGTTTGACCCATGAACAATTGCGAATCTGCAACCACAACGTGCAGCAGGGCCAACTGATCAAGATCATCGCATTTGCAGGTGACCTATTTTATCTCACCTACTTCATCCACATACTTTTAAGTGTAGGGTTTTCATTTAAAATATACTAGAAATAGTATGCTTTTTCTTATCGGTGTTTTGTTATCTTATTGACTTTTATAAATTTATAAAAAGTTGATTTACCTAAAGACAAGACAGAATGGAGAAATACATTTTTGGAAATTAAGAGAGAAAGCCACTGGCTCAGATTATTGAATAAAAAGGATGAACTAAGTTGTTAAATCAAAGTGTATATTGAAAAAGGTGAAAATTAAACATAATTATTATGTCATTTCATCACTAGTAAATTGTTACCTGTCGACACTAGTTTGTTGTACAAAGGACATATGAAAATATATTTAAGTTTGCAAGTTAATTAATTTTGTTATGGAGATTTTAAATATGGAAATGTTATTACTGCACATTGTTGATATTTGAGATGGGAACACATTTGCACATGCCACACCAGGTACAGGGAAGACAACGACACTGGTCAGGTACACACAGCTGCGACCAAATCTCAAGTTTCTTCTCGTTGTCTACAACAAGTAAGACTTCTTCCTCTCAACATTCTTCCATTAACCCTTCCCTCGTCTTACAAACAAAGTGATCTACATTCTGACCCACGTGTGGTGTAGCTGACCCGTGTGTTGTGTCTGTTGTGTGAATTTGTGCATATTTCTTAGACAGTTGTATACTTACCTTAGTCTACCTATGTTAGGTCTGTAGTTCTGTCGGTGAAGTTCTCTGGCCACTGTCTGCTCCTGGTCTGTCTCTTTCTGTGCTCACTATCTACCTGTATGCCAGGTGGCACTACACAGTACCATGTGACACTGTACGGTACATGGTACATACCATCTGACACTGTATGGTACAAGGTACATACCATCTGACACTGTATGGTACAAGGTACATACCATCTGACACTGTATGGTACAAGGTACATACCATCTGACACTGTATGGTACAAGGTACATACCATCTGACACTGTATGGTACAAGGTACATACCATCTGACACTGTATGGTACAAGGTACATACCATCTGACACTGTACGGTACATGGTACATACCATCTGACACTGTATGGTACAAGGTACATACCATCTGACACTGTACGGTACATGGTACATACCATCTGACACTGTACGGTACATGGTACATACCATCTGACACTGTACGGTACATGGTACATACCATCTGACACTGTATGGTACAAGGTACATACCATCTGACACTGTACGGTACATGGTACATACCATCTGACACTGTATGGTACAAGGTACATACCATCTGACACTGTATGGTACAAGGTACATACCATCTGACACTGTATGGTACATGGTACATACCATCTGACACTGTATGGTACAAGGTACATACCATCTGACACTGTATGGTACAAGGTACATACCATCTGACACTGTACGGTACATGGTACATACCATCTGACACTGTATGGTACAAGGTACATACCATCTGACACTGTACGGTACATGGTACATACCATCTGACACTGTATGGTACAAGGTACATACCATCTGACACTGTACGGTACATGGTACATACCATCTGACACTGTATGGTACAAGGTACATACCATCTGACACTGTATGGTACAAGGTACATACCATCTGACACTGTATGGTACAAGGTACATACCATCTGACACTGTACGGTACATGGTACATACCATCTGACACTGTATGGTACAAGGTACATACCATCTGACACTGTACGGTACATGGTACATACCATCTGACACTGTACGGTACATGGTACATACCATCTGACACTGTACGGTACATGGTACATACCATCTGACACTGTACGGTACATGGTACATACCATCTGACACTGTACGGTACATGGTACATACCATCTGACACTGTACGGTACATGGTACATACCATCTGACACTGTACGGTACAAGGTACATACCATCTGACACTGTACGGTACAAGGTACATACCATCTGACACTGTACGGTACATGGTACATACCATCTGACACTGTACGGTACATGGTACATACCATCTGACACTGTACGGTACATGGTACATACCATCTGACACTGTACGTACATGGTACATACCACTGACACGTATACATGGTACATACCATCTGACACTGTACGGTACATGGTACATACCATCTGACACTGTACGGTACATGGTACATACCATCTGACACTGTACGGTACATGGTACATACCATCTGACACTGTACGGTACATGGTACATACCATCTGACACTGTACGGTACATGGTACATACCATCTGACACTGTACGGTACATGGTACATACCATCTGACACTGTACGGTACATGGTACATACCATCTGACACTGTACGGTACATGGTACATACCATCTGACACTGTACGGTACATGGTACATACCATCTGACACTGTACGTACATGGTACATACCATCTGACACTGTACGGTACATGGTACATACCATCTGACACTGTACGGTACATGGTACATACCATCTGACACTGTACGGTACATGGTACATACCATCTGACACTGTACGGTACATGGTACATACCATCTGACACTGTACGGTACATGGTACATACCATCTGACACTGTACGGTACATGGTACATACCATCTGACACTGTACGGTACATGGTACATACCATCTGACACTGTACGGTACATGGTACATACCATCTGACACTGTACGGTACATGGTACATACCATCTGACACTGTACGGTACATGGTACATACCATCTGACACTGTACGGTACATGGTACATACCATCTGACACTGTACGGTACATGGTACATACCATCTGACACTGTACGTACATGGTACATACCATCTGACACTGTATGGTACATGGTACATACCATCTGACACTGTACGATACATGGTACATACCATCTGACACTGTACGATACATGGTACATACCATCTGACACTGTACGATACATGGTACATACCATCTGACACTGTACGGTACATGGTACATACCATCTGACACTGTACGGTACATGGTACATACCATCTGACACTGTACGTACATGGTACATACCATCTGACACTGTACGATACATGGTACATACCATCTGACACTGTACGATACATGGTACATACCATCTGACACTGTACGGTACATGGTACATACCATCTGACACTGTACGGATACATGGTACATACCATCTGACACTGTACGGTACATGGTACATACCATCTGACACTGTACGATACATGGTACATACCATCTGACACTGTACGGATACATGGTACATACCATCTGACACTGTACGGTACATGGTACATACCATCTGACACTGTACGGTACATGGTACATACCATCTGACACTGTACGGTACATGGTACATACCATCTGACACTGTACGGTACATGGTACATACCATCTGACACTGTACGGTACATGGTACATACCATCTGACACTGTACGGTACATGGTACATACCATCTGACACTGTACGGTACATGGTACATACCATCTGACACTGTACGGTACATGTACATACCATCTGACACTGTACGTTACATGGTACATACATCTGACACTGTATGGTACATGGTACATCCATCTGACACTGGGACGATACATGGTACATACATCTGACACTTATGTACATGGTACATACTATCTACAGTAGTACATGTACATACCATCTGACACAGTCTGGTCAAATCTGACACTGTGTACATGGACTATTCTGACACTGTACGTACATGGTACATACCATTGAATTACTACTGGTACATACATCTGACACTGTACGGTACATGGTACATACCATCTGACACTGTACGGTACATGGTACATACCATCTGACACTGTACGATACATGGTACATACCATCTGACACTGTACGGTACATGGTACATACCATCTGACACTGTACGGTACATGGTACATACCATCTGACACTGTACGGTACATGGTACATACCATCTGACACTGTACGATACATGGTACATACCATCTGACACTGTACGGTACATGGTACATACCATCTGACACTGTACGGTACATGGTACATACCATCTGACACTGTACGATACATGGTACATACCATCTGACACTGTACGGTACATGGTACATACCATCTGACACTGTATGGTACAAGGTACATACCATCTGACACTGTACGGTACAAGGTATGGTCATCATCATCATCAGTGGCCCCTCAAAACAATGATGACGTCTTCCAATTGTCGGTCATGTGTCCTGGGGTGACTCAAGAGCCCGATTCTTGATCTACAGATCTGGTTGCAGTGTGGACAGGAGTTGCCAGATGGAAGGGACACATATATACTTATGTCACATGGTACGGTACTTTTCAGTTAATTTTACATTGCCTGAAAAGTATTGTCAGTTGGCAATGTAACATTGTATGGACTATTGGTGTTGATGATAATCAAACCATATAAAAGCACTGGTTCAAAGGTGTATTGGTAGAGCATTCAGTGCCCTTGTTACCACACTGGTGCATACTCTTTTGACATCAACATGTGTCACTTTTAGGTCTGTGTGTGAGTTGTCCAAGTCCAAGTTTCCCCACAACGTCACTTGCAAGACGGGACACTCTCTCGCCTTCCAGACAACTGGACGAAGGTAAACACATTGACACTGGCGGCTGTGTTATTTCCATAGTGATCTTCATTATACCAAAGTGTCTGCCATCACATGAGACAACTGTGTCAAGTGCAATACAGCTGTAGACTTGATTTAATTGTTATTTTACACACTCATTAGCACCAGAGATAACAGCTCAAGTGCGTAGTTTTAGGCCACACCTGGAAGCGTAAGTAGCAGTGAGACATACATAAACATGTAGATTATGCCTTGGGCACAGTGTACAGTGACTATAGTGTAGCATAATGTTAGTCCCACATCTGTAAGGTGCTCAAAATGATGATCAAAGGAAATACCTATGCTGATTTTAACAAAGGTTTGCAATGTTTAGTCAAACCTTCTGTGCCTATTGCTGAAGCCACAAGTGTGATATTGTTGAACATGGTCTGTAATTACATAACTGAATTGCAGAACTTTTAATATACAACACGAATGTAACAAAACTTGTAATATTATTGTGGTATGGCTCTGTCATCAATATATGTATAATATACTGTGCCCCAGTCCGTCTTTGTATGTATTTATTTAACACCACTGAAACAATACTACTGATCCATATCTTGCAGTAGCAGCACTTACAGGTAATTCTCTTGCCCTGTCTGTGCTCTGCAACATTTGGTGTCAGAAGTAGGATGGTGCTGCAGGTATGCGGGTGCCAAGCAGTTGTGGAGCAACATCCGCCTCACGGCCATCACAGAACTCATCCCCAGACGCAAAGGTCTTTCACTGTATGTACGAGCAAAGTTTGTGCTCAACACACTCAAAACATTCTTTGCCTCTGCTGACCCGTCGATTACAACCGCCCATGTTCCCACTGAGAAGGTGGACAGCGACGGTCAGCGAACAGCACTGGACCATGCCATCAGGATGGTGAGTGGAGCTCTTATCGTGACAAATCAGGACTGCTGTCACGTGCAAATAAGTTATAACATGCTGCTTTTGTCTGCATGTGATCTTTTACATTGATATATTGCGGGAATGGAGGCCTTGTCATTTACGAACTATCGTGATCGTCTGTCAGTATTTCAGACTCATTAATTGCAATTTCAGGCAATCTATTACAACACAGAGATAGGATTACAAATTTAGTATTAGACTGCATCAGTTTAAAGATAGTTTGTCCATATCCATTTGATTGATTGGCGTACAATTAGTGTCCACGTTTTTTATTCATGGAAACCTGTCATGTGATCACAGGAGGTGGCGGAGGATGCAGAGATGCTGTGGAGAGAAATGAAGAACATCCAGAATGGGTCGATTGGGATGACCCATGACGGCTACCTGAAGTTGTACCAGTTGAGTGGGCCGACACTGCCTCAGTACGATGTGATCCTCATAGACGAGGCACAAGACCTCACACCAGGTAAACATACTGCATACAGGGGACTGATCCTGCCTAAATACACAGGTAGTTATCTTCATTGAAAATGATCCTCAATGGACTAACCCAGTAAGCAGGAATTTATGAAATTCTTCACGTGAATGTTCAAACATTGCTTGTATTCTTTTCAATAATATTCTACTGTGAGTTTGTTTTAAAGTGTAATGATATCTCATCTTGTGTGTCATTTCTACCTTCTCAGCCATTGCTGATGTGCTGCTGAATCAGCCTCAGCCCAAGATCCTAGTGGGAGATCCTCATCAACAGATCTACTCCTTCCGTGGCGCAGTCAACTCCATGCAGCTAGTGAATGCCTCACACACCTTCTACCTGACACAGGTGAGTCTTTTACCTGACAAAGGTGAGTCTTCTACCTGACAAAGGTATGCTTTCTACCTGACAAAGTGTATTCTACCTGACACAGGTGAGTCTTCTACATGACAAGGGTGAATCTTCTGTTTGACACAGGTCAGTCCTCTACCTGACATAGGTGAGTCTTCTATGTGACACAGGTGAGTCCTCTACCTGATATAGGTGAGTCTTCTAAGTGACACAGGTGAGTCTTATGCCTGACATGGGTGAGTCCTCTACCTGACATGGGTGAGTCCTGTACCTGATACAGGTGAATCTTCTATCTGCTGGAGGTGAGTCTACTTTCTGGAACACGTGAGTCTTACCTTGTGACACAGGTGAATCTAGTGGTCATGTCCGACACCTTGCACATGACACAAGTTAGTCTTACCTGACATTACCTGTCCACTTCGGGCCTTGTGCAGGACATCTCCAGATTGTCCTATCCCTGGCAGACCATCTCATTTCTAACGAAGACATTTCCCACCTCAGGTGTTGTCTCTCTTTCTCAAAACTTGGTTGCTCTGATCTACTTTCAGCTTCTTTGTTGCTAGCATTTGTTAGGATCTTCATTTATCCAAGCGCATGTCTGACCCATTTCCAACTTGTTTTCTATTTATCTTCACTGACAGGTGAGTTCGCCAGGTGTGTCTAGATCGCCATTCAACGTGTCCTATTAGTTATTGTTAATTTTGATTTCAATAAATATTTCTTCGTTATAATTTTATTTAATAAATAAATTTATTTAGCAAGAAAATTGCATCACATGGCTGAATGTTTGCCAGAAAGGTCAAGTAGGGTGCTTTGAGCAGTCCCTCTAACTGGACACTGTTCTTTATAAGAACTTACCTGTGACCTACTTTACTTTAACCATTGTATGCCACAACACCACAGACCCCCCGTGATGTTGTCATCAACTCCCGTGTCCTGTCATCTTCAGTCGTTCCGCTTCGGGCCGGAGATAGCCTTCGTGGCTGCCACCTGTGTGGAGGTGCTCAAGGGGGAGAAGAAGACCCTCGTTGGAAACGGCATTCCAGGTGAGTTCTCCCTCAGGGAGACTTTAGGGATATATCCAATGTATTCACAGTGGGAAGTGGTAGTCGCACGGTAGAGCACTGGACTGTCAATCGAGGGGACGGTGGTTCAATCCCACCTGCCGCCGTTTCGAAACTTGGGCAATTTCGTTCACCCCACATTTGCCTGTGTCTTTCGGAAGAGACACTAAAAGCCAGTGGTCCCGTCTATCTATGCCAGGGGAAGTAAAAGATCCCACACGGGGGGTAAATGTGTCACCTGTAGAGAGAGAAGATGTGTGCAATGAAAGGGGGCTCCTCTCATTAACATGTTTTGTATTAATCTTTTTTATATTAATGCTGATGTATAACAAGGAATATTGAACTATTTACTTATCTTTATTATCCATCACATCACATATGATTCCTGATGTGTCGTTATTCAATAGTAATAACATACTTATGTTGAATTAATTAAAAAATGTAGTCATAGTTTCCAAGGAATTTCAAGTGACGGAGATCAGTCCAGATTCAGTCAGTGTGAGGGATAATCTTATTTGCAAGACATTGTTGTGAAATAGATTATCTGAGCTGTTGAAAAATAACACAGCAGATTAGCCAAATAGGATGGATATTGACAGCGCATAGATGTAATATGGGTGTTTGGCTACACTGAAGCTACTGGTGGTGAAAACAAGACATGATTACAACATGTGCAAGATAATTCTGTGCATATTGGAGTTAGCTGAGTGACTTTTAGCAATATTACTTAACAGTTATACGACAGTTAACTACTACCCAAGTGTTTGACTGATGACAGGAGGGATTCTGGGTGAGCAGGTGGGACAGTTGGCAGTCATCACCCGCACCAACTTCACCCTGTTTATGGAGGCCGTCAAACGGTGCTGTTACACAGACGACAACATTCGCATCGCATTTGTAGGGGTGAGTGTCAGGAGATGTCACGATCTCACCCTGGTGGGGGTGAGTGTCAGGAGATGTCACGATCTCACCCTGGTGGGGGTGAGTGTCAGGAGATGTCACGATCTCACCCTGGTGGGGGTGAGTGTCAGGAGATGTCACGATCTCACCCTGGTGGGGGTGAGTGTCAGGAGATGTCACGATCTCACCCTGGTGGGGGTGAGTGTCAGGAGATGTCACGATCTCACCCTGGTGGGGGTGAGTGTCAGGAGATGTCACGATCTCACCCTGGTGGGGGTGAGTGTCAGGAGATGTCACGATCTCACCCTGGTGGGGGTGAGTGTCAGGAGATGTCACGATCTCACCCTGGTGGGGGTGAGTGTCAGGAGATGTCACGATCTCACCCTGGTGGGGGTGAGTGTCAGGAGATGTCACGATCTCACCCTGGTGGGGGTGAGTGTCAGGAGATGTCACGATCTCACCGTGGTGGGGGTGAGTGTCAGGAGATGTCACGATCTCACCCTGGTGGGGGTGAGTGTCAGGAGATGTCACGATCTCACCCTGGTGGGGGTGAGTGTCAGGAGATGTCACGATCTCACCCTGGTGGGGGTGAGTGTCAGGAGATGTCACGATCTCACCCTGGTGGGGGTGAGTGTCAGGAGATGTCACGATCTCACCCTGGTGGGGGTGAGTGTCAGGAGATGTCACGATCTCACCCTGGTGGGGGTGAGTGTCAGGAGATGTCACGATCTCACCCTGGTGGGGGTGAGTGTCAGGAGATGTCACAATCTCACCCTGGTGGGGGTGAGTGTCAGGAGATGTCACAATCTCACCCTGGTGGGGGTGAGTGTCAGCAGATGTCATGATCTCACCCTGGTGGGGGAATGTGTCAGGAGATGTCAGATCTCACCCTGGTGGGGGTGAGTGTCAGGAGATGTCAGATCTCACCCTGGTGGGGGTGAGTGTCAGCAGATGTCATGATCTCACCCTGGTGGGGGAATGTGTCAGCAGATGTCATGATCTCACCCTGGTGGGGGTGAGTGTCAGCAGATGTCATGATCTCACCCTGGTGGGGGAATGTGTCAGGAGATGTCAGATCTCACCCTGGTGGGGGTGAGTGTCAGCAGATGTCATGATCTCACCCTGGTGGGGGAATGTGTCAGCAGATGTCATGATCTCACCCTGGTGGGGGTGAGTGTCAGCAGATGTCATGATCTCACCCTGGTGGGGGAATGTGTCAGGAGATGTCAGATCTCACCCTGGTGGGGGTGAGTGTCAGCAGATGTCCACTCACCCAACCACAAAGTCGGCCAAGTAGAGTTGACTGTGTGTGTAGGTCATGCTAATAATTGACACCCATGGCTGATCCTGTGAGAAGAAACTGTCCACTGTAACATTACAGATGATCACTGTCCTCTATTTGTGCCAAATGTCAACTGTTGTATCCCACGGTTTCAAATCAGTTTTATCTGTTCCTGATATCTATATAGTATTGCAATATCCCGTATAGGTTTATTGCAACTTTTAAGACATGCAGTGATATCTTTGGAATTAATCTCTTGCATGAATTGTCAACATGAATATCAATGCACAAATCTTGCATAAATATAAATACACATTAGAACAAAACTGTTCTCAAAGTTAAGTTACCTGCATTGTCACGAATGCTCAACATTGTTTATTTTAGGGCACTGAAGCATTTGGGTTCCGTCGCATCCTAGACATCTACTCCCTCATGCTGTCCCCACCAGACAGAGCCAAACGTACGGTCACTCAGTGTTCTCACATCAAATAGCAGCTAACAGTGTTGCAGTGGCCATTACAGTTGTCCCTGCAGACACAATATTACTTGTCATCTTCACTGTCTTAAGGTGGCATAAGTGTGTGTCTTAAGGTGGCATATGTGTGTGTTAATATTTCCTTGTAGAAGGTTTGAGTCACAAGAGGAAAATAACACCCTTTTCAAAATGTTGCAGTTCATTAAATAAAATATTTATTTTCACACATTAAAATGGCAATGGTATAGTTCTTTAAAATACAGTAATATCCAGTTTTGGGGTTTGCTACCCTATGTTAAACAGATGAAAATCCATTGTTCATACAGTTGTGCATTTTTTTGTGATTGTTTCAAGAAATGCCAATTTATTTATGTTCTACTATTTGTGCTTATACGTGTTCAAGTGTGTGATAATGTAAACATTATGACTTACACATTTGGATAATAATAAGTATTTGAATTGTAATTAAAACCCAATTCAGAATTGTCATTTCTACCTTCAGATGTCATTACTGACGTCACGTCACATAAGACGTCACTAATGACGTCACATAATTTCTGTTGCTATTAACAGGGCCCATAACGGATTCATTTGTGCGTAACTTCGAGAGTTTAATGGACTTGGAGCGCTACGCCACCCAGGTGATGGATCAGGAACTACTTGGCAAGATCCGGATCGTGAAAACTTGTCACCACAACCTGCCATCTCTCATTGACAAGATCCGCAGCAAGGCTATTGGTGACACTGACACAGCGGGTGCGTCACTACTTTGTGTCACAATGTCAAGTCTTCAGTGTCTCCAATGCATAGATAACAATTTAATGTTTATCTTCATAGCATTTAAAACACAAATCTAAAAACTCGCGTGGAACGCGATCGTTCACCGTATCTGCAGCAAAGCAAAGTCCTGGATACTTCCAAACAATATCAGAGCCAGCGCAACAATCAGTGTCTTCAAGGCAGCACTGAAAACACATCTTTTCAAAGCTGACTGGGTAATACATGTGGATGAATTGACTTGATACATTTTATGAAACTAATTTGTTAACTATTTTCCTGTAATACAAGCAGCAGATTATTTTTATTGTATATACATTTTTTAGCAACTTTACTGTACTTCACGTTACTTTACTCTGATAATGATGTCACCATTTTTATTAATTCTATAATGCATGGTAATTATATTATATTTTATTTAAAATATTGGTTTATTAATAGTGTTGTTTTAGCATGATGTTTTGTACGTGTTTGATGAACAAAATAATGTAGAAGGCCATGAACACCAGCATGTAGCGGATACCAAAGCTATAAAAATTGACATTATTAAAAGTTGACATTCAGTGTTACCTGATGGTAGAAATGTCACGAATAAAACAAATTTAACCAGTATCACCAATAAAAATATGAATATTTTTTCAACCACAATACATAATCAAACAACTAGATATATTATTTATTAGCATGAATACAGCAATTACATATTTGAATTCCATTTTCCATGGGACAGCCCAGAGACCCACCATCTCAATATATCTAAGATAAAAAGATTACCTGGTTTCCATGGTTACAATCAAGTTAGCTATATATATATATATATATATATATATATATATATATATATATATATATATATGTTAGTTCCGAAAACATCATGCACAACCAATTTGGTCAAGATGGTAGTTTTTAGTATATGGCTAGTGATATTGTTATAACCATCTAGAGAGATACAGCCGCCAGTCATGCTGTGCACTAACCGTATGGAACGAGTAGTCAGAAGACTTCTCTAATTGCTACAGTGCAGGGACACATTAAAACTTGTCTTGAAATGCATTACTTTAAACTCGCATTTAATATTTACTTATCATAATATTATTGTATAATCATCATATTCATTTATTTTAATATTTGAGATTATAAATGACTAATAATGTATTACTGTAGTTATTTATTATTAAGTAACTACACTATACCATATATATTTATTTTACAATTGCCTATATAGGTGTTTTAGATACATGTTTATATACATACTTCTACTTTTTTACTACGTTGATATATGATATAATTTAAAAGAATGTCAATTTTGATTTAGTTTCTTAGAACATCAATGCTTTTGCAATATGTATATAATTTATTATATGTTTCACTTGTACATTTATTATATTTATTTCTTATGATTTTAATGACTGTTGTCCACAATACTGAACAGAGATTTATTTTGCATTTTCGTGTTTAAATAAAGTTATTATTTTACCTATTTGTATACATACATTACCACATTTTGCTGCTGTTTAAGCTGAACATGGTTGCCATGGTTACAGACGTTGTAAGCCAAGGGGCTGGAGTTCAGCACGGTGAGATTGACGGACGACTTCCAAGTGTTATCCCACCCGGACAGCTTCCGTGAGTGCACCAGAGCAAGTACCCTCTGTGTCAACTGTCTTACGTCAACTACCATCAGTGCCAACTGTCTTACATCAACTACCGTCAGTGCCAACTGTCTTACATCAACTACCCTCAGTGCCAACTGTCTTACATCAACTACCCTCTGTGTCAACTGTCTTACATCAACTACCCTCTGTGCCAACTGTCTTACATCAACTACCCTCAGTGCCAACTGTCTTACATCAACTACCCTCAGTGCCAACTGTCTTACATCAACTACCCTCAGTGTCAACTGTCTTACGTCAACTACCATCAGTGCCAACTGTCTTACATCAACTACCCTCAGTGTCAACTGTCTTACGTCAACTACCCTCAGTGCCAACTGTCTTACATCAACTACCCTCAGTGTCAACTGTCTTACGTCAACTACCCTCAGTGCCAACTGTCTTACATCAACTACCCTCAGTGTCAACTGTCTTATGTCAACTACCCTCAGTGCCAACTGTCTTACATCAACTACCCTCAGTGTCAACTGTCTTATGTCAACTACCCTCTGTGTCAACTGTCTTACATCAACTACCCTCAGTGCCAACTGTCTTACATCAACTACCGTCAGTGTCAACTGTCTTACGTCAACTACCATCAGTGCCAACTGTCTTACATCAACTACCCTCAGTGTCAACTGTCTTACGTCAACTACCATCAGTGCCAACTGTCTTACATCAACTACCCTCAGTGTCAACTGTCTTACATCAACTACCCTCAGTGCCAACTGTCTTACATCAACTACCCTCAGTGTCAACTGTCTTATGTCAACTACCCTCAGTGTCAACTGTCTTACATCAACTACCCTCAGTGTCAACTGTCTTATGTCAACTACCCTCTGTGTCAACTGTCTTACATCAACTACCCTCAGTGCCAACTGTCTTACATCAACTACGCTCAGTGCCAACTGTCTTACGTCAACTACCCTCTGTGTCAACTGTCTTACATCAACTACGCTCAGTGCCAACTGTCTTACGTCAACTACCCTCTGTGTCAACTGTCTTACATCAACTACGCTCAGTGCCAACTGTCTTACATCAACTACCTCAGTGCCAACTGTCTTACATCAACTACCCTTTGTGTCAACTGTCTTACGTCAACTACCCTCTGTGTCAACTGTCTTACATCAACTACCCTCAGTGTCAACTGTCTTACGTCAACTACCCTCAGTGTCAACTGTCTTACGTCAACTACCCTCAGTGTCAACTGTCTTACATCAACTACCCTCAGTGCCAACTGTCTTACATCAACTACCCTCAGTGTCCAACTGTCTTACATCAACTACCCTCAGTGTCAACTGTCTTACATCAACTACCCTCAGTATCAACTGTCTTACGTCAACTACCCTCAGTGCCAACTGTCTTACATCAACTACCCTCAGTGTCAACTGTCTTACATCAACTACCCTCAGTGTCAACTGTCTATGTCAACCACCCTCAGTGTCCCCTGTCTCATGTCAACCACCCTCAGTGTCCCCTGTCTCATGTCAACCACCCTCAGTGTCCCCTGTCTCATGTCAACCACCCTCAGTGTCCCCTGTCTCATGTCAACCACCCTCGGTGTCCCTGTCTCATGTCAACCACCCTCGGTGTCCCCTGTCTCATGTCAACCACCCTCAGTGTCTCCTGTCTCATGTCAACCACCCTCAGTGTCTCCTGTTTCATGTCAACCACCCTCAGTGTCTCCTGTCTCATGTCAACCACCCTCAGTGTCCCGTGTCATAAAAATGTTCTTTATACATGTTATGTAATAACCTAAATCTAAAAACAATATTATTGATGTGTTGCATGTATAATAATGATGTAAATCTTACATGTAACTTGACCATGTTTAACTACTGTGTAGTAGTTGTAATGTGTATACAATGGCATGTGTGATGTATGTATGTAAGTTATCTCTGTCATCTTTGGTTGTGATCCCAGAATGAAAATTTATTCTATTCAAATCAGCCGTTATTCTGGTAGGAGACATATTTTTAAACACATTACATGTTCTAACCAATAATTGTTGAAACAATAAAGAATATTACAGTCAGTTGCTACTGTCACCATTCTAGGACAGTCGGAAGACGAAATCGGCGAAGATGAAAAGAATCTGTTGTATGTGGCTGTAACTCGAGCCAAAAAGAGGCTGCAGTTGACCTCTGAACTCTTGAGACTACTGAAACTTTCAGGGGTTTGTATTGTGTTCTACACATTTCCTGACACGTTCTGTAACTCTTCATTATTCTTTAAAAATTACATAGAAATTATATTTATGTTATGCCTGTTTCATTGAGTTTCATCAGTCAACATTTTATGTTGTATCCTCTGGTGGTCTGACTTCGCTACAGACATGTTACATGACCTATTCTCAGCATCAGTCTGATGAATGCATTGAGACACATCAAAAATATTTGGGTTCAGTAAACAGTGTTTAATATAGTTTAGTTTACATCATCAACATAATTGCTATGTACAACAGCAATATTAATAATAGTTAGACTTTATTATTTTAAGGTAACTTTTCTGGTGTCCCAGATAGATTACCAACATATGGGATTCAGTAACCAGTGTAGAACTCTGGTAATCCAAGAATTTCTTGCTAAATGAAAAAAAACAACAACTTGTCAACGATGTTTGTTTATTATACTGGTACAACACAAATTTGTCATAGTTAATGGAATATTGTTTAGCAAAACTTGGACAAAATATTTGTGAAAGGTATCAATATTATAAATAACTAGCCGATCCAATACCTCATTAGTACATCAGGTATGTCAACTATTATTATGAGCTACAATTAATTATCAATTAAAGTTTCTATAGTCAAATTATTGTACAATTCAACATATTCAGTGTATTGTATTTGAAACTCACAATTGTTAGACCAAACAAAATGAACCTAATTATAATTAATTACAGTATAATTACTTTGCCATAAATGGAATGCATGGTCCGTTTTGAAACTGCTATAGTTTATTTAAATGTTTTGTCTTTGAATGTCTGCAGGAACGGTTTTGGTACATGACATCGTCCAGTCATCTCCCTTCGTCAGAACTGCCCCTGAAGTGTCTACTCACTGGCCGAGAGAACTGGATACCACCGGTCATAACACTGGCCAAACACAGCGTCCAGTTGGTGAGTGGGACATGAAATAGTATCCCTGCTTATTCTCTTCTTCCACTTTCTCTCACACTTTAGGGTTTCAACTGATAGATCCGAAACTTATCCACGGATTGCGTGACATTGATTAGATTGGAAATTGTCAATAATTGCCTGTGGCTACATTGAACAGCAACATTGATATTTGTAAAAATAAATAATACGTGTACTCAAACTGTATGTTTTAATTGTTCACTAAGACACTATTGGTCGGGCATTATGTCAGAATTGGTGTCTATGGTTAATGTTGAAGAAATACAATTTCTGCCATTTTACTTTTAACCATTTCGCAGTGTCTCCCACTAAATTAAATGTTTTCTTTGTCCTTTGTAACATTAAAGCAACTAAATGTGACACAAAACAAAGTAAATTTAATCATAAAATTTTAAATAAATTCAGATGTTACATTTGAACCAATGAGATTGTGTATATTTGTGTTGTGCGGGACTTGCAGGGAGACGGGACAGTGCGGGAAGGTGGCCTCGTCTGTCCCCAGGCCGTGTCTGAGGGCCTGGTGCTGCCCAGTCTAAGGCACCTCGTGGGGTCCCTTAGGGATAACACTGCGGAGGGAAGACAGGAACAAGGAGAGGACAGCAGGGACTAGGGACATCCTTGATGGACAAGAGGGAAGATAGAAACAAAGGGTGGAGAAATGGGACTAGGGATCTGACGGGCAGAGGGAACAAAATGCGTTCAAAATGTGCTTTTGAAGAAGAGTACTTATTTCTAAAGCATTTCTTAAAACATGTATTTCTGTATTTACCAAGTTAAAAACTATTTAACTTTAAACATGTTCCGTTGCCACTCAGAAGCAGTGATGTCATTTCATGGTGGAGACATGATGCTGTATTGAACTGGGAAGTCCAGTACTCTTTGAATATATGATTAGCACTATGATCACAATAATAACATAGCATCTCAGAAACAAATTTATTATAAAGTTATAAAGACCAATATAGGGCATATAGAATTACTGATTGCAATTTGTTAGATTTTTGGAATCAAGTTGATGTTTTCCGGGTATGTTGGGAAATGTTACCAGCTGAAAAAACTTGGGTTTGTTTGCAGGGTAATATTTAAATGAACGATACCATATATCAGTCTGTATATATAATAAAATGCATCCATATTTTTGGAACAATATATTCATACATGCAGTTGTACTGTATGTGTTGGCATGCGGTTGTACTGTGTGTGTTGGCATGCGGTTGTACTGTGTGTGTTGGCATGCGGTTGTACTGTATGTGTTGGCATGCGGTTGTACTGTGTGTGTTGGCATGCGGTTGTACTGTGTGTGTCGGCATGCGGTTGTACTGTGTGTCGGCATGCGGTTGTACTGTGTGTGTCGGCATGCGGTTGTACTGTGTGTGTCGGCATGCGGTTGTACTGTGTGTGTCGGCATGCGGTTGTACTGTGTGTGTCGGCATGCGGTTGTACTGTGTGTGTCGGCATGCGGTTGTACTGTGTGTGTCGGCATGCGGTTGTACTGTGTGTGTCGGCATGCGGTTGTACTGTGTGTGTCGGCATGCGGTTGTACTGTGTGTGTCGGCATGCGGTTGTACTGTGTGTGTCGGCATGCGGTTGTACTGTGTGTGTCGGCATGCGGTTGTACTGTGTGTGTCGGCATGCGGTTGTACTGTGTGTGTCGGCATGCGGTTGTACTGTGTGTGTCGGCATGCGGTTGTACTGTGTGTGTCGGCATGCGGTTGTACTGTGTGTGTCGGCATGCGGTTGTACTGTGTGTGTCGGCATGCGGTTGTACTGTGTGTGTCGGCATGCGGTTGTACTGTGTGTGTCGGCATGCGGTTGTACTGTGTGTGTCGGCATGCGGTTGTACTGTGTGTGTCGGCATGCGGTTGTACTGTGTGTGTCGGCATGCGGTTGTACTGTGTGTGTCGGCATGCGGTTGTACTGTATGTGTCGGCATGCGGTTGTACTGTGTGTCGGCATGCGGTTGTACTGTATGTGTCGGCATGCGGTTGTACTGTATGTGTCGGCATGCGGTTGTACTGTATGTGTCGGCATGCGGTTGTACTGTATGTGTCGGCATGCGGTTGTACTGTATGTGTCGGCATGCGGTTGTACTGTATGTGTCGGCATGCGGTTGTACTGTATGTGTCGGCATGCGGTTGTACTGTATGTGTCGGCATGCGGTTGTACTGTATGTGTCGGCATGCGGTTGTACTGTATGTGTCGGCATGCGGTTGTACTGTATGTGTCGGCATGCGGTTGTACTGTATGTGTCGGCATGCGGTTGTACTGTATGTGTCGGCATGCGGTTGTACTGTATGTGTCGGCATGCGGTTGTACTGTATGTGTCGGCATGCGGTTGTACTGTATGTGTCGGCATGCGGTTGTACTGTATGTGTCGGCATGCGGTTGTACTGTATGTGTCGGCATGCGGTTGTACTGTATGTGTCGGCATGCGGTTGTACTGTATGTGTCGGCATGCGGTTGTACTGTATGTGTCGGCATGCGGTTGTACTGTATGTGTATGCGTGATGCATGCGGTTGTACTGCATGTGTCGGCATGCGGTTGTACTGCATGTGTCGGCATGCGGTTGTACTGTATGTGTCGGCATGCGGTTGTACTGCATGTGTCGGCATGCGGTTGTACTGTAAGTGTCGGCATGCGGTTTTACTGTGTGTCGGCATGCGGTTGTACTGTATGTGTTGGCATGCAGTTGTACTGCATGTGTAAACGTTATGTTAATGTCGACATATGTTTGGTGTGAATAACAAACTATCAGTACGTGGTTTAGTTACATATCATGTAAACATAACAATTAAGTCACGTAAATATGTCAAAACATTGCATTAAAATATTGTTTATAATAAATGATTTCCTATATACTGTATACATCTTTAATATGGTACCTCTAATATACCACGTCATACAAGAAAACATTCGTTTGACAAAAAGTTTTTTTATTTCCACAATATTACATGATGACAGTAACTATGGATTACTCTAATGTACACTGTGTGTCCAAATCTCATCATAAATTGTCCACAATGACATCTTAAGTGCAGCAATGATAGACACTGAACATTTTCACACAAGTCTCTGTGAGCTACTGACACACATTCACACAAGTCTCTGTGAGCTACTGACACACATTCACACAGTCTCTGTGAGACTACTGACACACATTCACACAAGTCTCTGTGAGCTACTGACACACATTCACACAAGTCTCTGTGAGCTACTGACACACATTCACACAAGTCTCTGTGAGCTACTGACACACATTCACACAAGTCTCTGTGAGCTACTGACACACATTCACACAAGTCTCTGTGAGCTACTGACACACATTCACACAAGTCTCTGTGAGCTACTGACACACATTCACACAAGTCTCTGTGAGCTACTGACACACATTCACACAAGTCTCTGTGAGCTACTGACACACATTCACACAAGTCTCTGTGAGCTACTGACACACATTCACACAAGTCTCTGTGAGCTACTGACACACATTCACACAAGTCTCTGTGAGCTACTGACACACATTCACACAAGTCTCTGTGAGCTACTGACACACATTCACACAAGTCTCTGTGAGCTACTGACACACATTCACACAAGTCTCTGTGAGCTACTGACACACATTCACACAAGTCTGTGTGAGCTACTGACACAGATTCACACAAGTCTGTGTGAGCTACTGACACACATTCACACAAGTCTCTGTGAGCTACTGACACACATTCCCACAAGTCTCTGTGAGCTACTGATACATTTTCACACAACTATGAACTACTGACATAGACATTCACAAGAGCACGTTTCAGAAGATGCATAGGTTGTTGTAGAAGTGTGAAATTGATGGACTGAAATTGTTTGAACTGTTTATACAAGTAAATAAGGCACTAATTCTACCATCTGACTTTTCTAAATTGTTTCCTTACCAACAATATTACCTTTCTTTGTTTGTATTCATAAATAGTACCAATCATACATTAGTTACACGTGCAACATTACATAAGTCTAACATTTTTACTTAGTGAGAATGTGTTGATGAAAAATTACAAACGAAATCCAAAACAAAAACAACTATAAATATGAAAACAACTGACCTGGATGGTGCATTAATAATAATAAACACTGTCAAATGGTAACTACATCCAACAAATTATGTTTAAGACACACTCCACCGCTAGAGTCACGAGATATTGCAACTGTCACCAAAGCTATCATATGTACAGCACAGACAACCGAGACAAGACAGACCAGGAAGTAGCCTTGAGTTGGTCCCTGGTCTGTTTCTGGGAGCACTTAGTATGGCTCTTCTAGATGACTTACAGACATCCTTTTATCAACACATTTGACTTACAGATGTGTCTCTGTGCTGTATTTGAGATTCTGTGTAGACTAGATTGCTGCTGACACAATGCAGGAACAGCTCCGATACAGGTGGAATATGTGTGCTGCTGACACAATGCAGGAACAGCTCCGATACAGGTGGAATATGTGTGCTGCTGACACAATGCAAGAACAGCTCCGATACAGGTGGAATATGTGTAACAAATTCACAAATGTGTTTCTACACTTCGCCTGTCAACATGAAAAACTTCATAATGAAGTCTACAGCTAGAGTTCTACCATCAATCTGACTTTATTAATCACACTTGTGTGTAAAGCTTCCTCCTATGATATTGGTAAGTGCAGTGCTCAAATATAACAAGGTCTGCAGGTGTTTAGAGCCACACATGTCACTTAAATACTTCTACAAGAGGACCAAGCCATCAACATAACTTGTGATCACAGAGTCCTGCACGCACAGTACAAACGATCGCCTCAAGTCCACACTGACAACTTTGTGCATACAATTACACTTAACGAATCATTACTTGTAAAAACAACCATAAAACAACTTCCACAGAGGCCCGTCTAAGCACTTGGCTCTCACAACACACATCTATGAAAGACAGAGTCCCCTACACAGGAGGTCCACATCATCAGGCCAGGGCACACCTCCGTCTTACTTAGTGACAACTACACTGACATCTCAAACCAACCAACATGCTCTCTCCGTCTATATACATACCTTATGTACATACTTGACAAAATATATGTACACTGTCTACAAAAATACATGGTTATGTACACATGTACAGGTGATTGTTGAGGAAGGAACTTCCTTGAGCTAATCCACTTTGCTGCTGGCTAGAGTGTGCAGAACTCGTAGTTTGGTCACTCAAACAGGGACATATTAAATATTACATGTTAAACCTAGCATGCATTACATTCCAATTAGGCATCACATCATTTGTATTTGATTTAACGCAATTATATTCTTGCTTTACATTTTCATTACACCACATATTCATCCTGCTCATTGCACAAACATTTCTAACATACTGCAGAAATGGAAGTCTGTAAGCCTGGCAAAGCTGACACTGTCTGAACAAAACAATCACATGTTTGTCTTTTGACATCCAGTGGCCTACGCAGGGACACGTGCCTGCTGTCACAGACAGAGACAGGCACTACAGACACACAGTCACACGACATGACACGACACACAGTGGACAGTGTCTTGTCACCAGCACCAGGGCACTCAGTGTGACATTGTCACCAGCACCGGGGCACTCAGTGTGACATTGTCACCAGCACCAGGGCACTCAGTGTGACATTGTCACCAGCACCAGGGCACTCAGTGTGATATTGTCACCAGCACCAGGGCACTCAGTGTGACATTGGAGGGCATTTTGTTTTCACATCTACACTCAATTGGATGGATTGTTGTGATCACATCACTGACATAATAGATGGCATTTTTGTAATCACACATTCAACACACAGATTGCACCTTGTGACTGCAACTTATTTCATCTCATGCGATCACATCACATAATATAATGGATGGTATCTTGTGGCCATATCTGTGACAAAACGAAGGAATTTTTGTGATAACATCTCCTATTTAACAGATGCTTTCTTGTGATATCAGTCTCTGATAAAATGGCATAATGGATGGCTTGTTGTGATGAATGGATGGCTTGTTGTGATGAATGGATGGTTTGTTGTGACTGACGGACAGAATAGATGATTTCTTATGATCACATCTGACAGAATGGATGATCTATGATAATCACATCTCTGACAGAATGGATTACTTCTTCTGATTATACCTCTGCCTAAATGATTGAGTTATTTTGATTACCCTGTACGTCTCTGCCAGAATGGATGACATGTAATCACATCTTTGTCAGTGAGAGAATGGATGGATTCATGTGCTTAACATCTCTGACAAAATGAATAGCTACTTGTGACAACATTCTTGATTGAATGGATAGCGTCTTGCAATAACATTTCTCATTCACATGTAAACGTTGGACACCTGATAGGAGAGATTATCTGGCGAACTGCTCAAAGAAGGCCACCTTGATCCGTTCGACGTGATGACACAACTTGACGGCCGGACCAAGCTTCAGTTCAAGATGTTCTTGGATAGCAGGAAGTGTCAGCAGCAACAGAGCCTGACCATCTATCTCCTACAACACCAGAGAACACGCGTAAACAGTAGTAGAGCCCGACCATCTATCTCCTACAACACCAGGGAACACGCGTAAACAGTAGTAGAGCCCGACCATCTATCTCCTACAACACCAGGGAACACGCGTAAACAGTAGTAGAGCCCGACCATCTATCTCCTACAACACCAGGGAACACGCGTAAACAGTAGTAGAGCCCGACCATCTATCTCCTACAACACCAGGGAACACGCGTAAACAGTAGTAGAGCCCGACCATCTATCTCCTACAACACCAGGGAACACGCGTAAACAGTAGTAGAGCCCGACCATCTATCTCCTACAACACCAGGGAACACGCGTAAACAGTAGTAGAGCCCGACCATCTATCTCCTACAACACCAGGGAACACGCGTAAACAGTAGTAGAGCCCGACCATCTATCTCCTACAACACCAGGGAACACGCGTAAACAGTAGTAGAGCCCGACCATCTATCTCCTACAACACCAGGGAACACGCGTAAACAGTAGTAGAGCCCGACCATCTATCTCCTACAACACCAGGGAACACGCGTAAACAGTAGTAGAGCCCGACCATCTATCTCCTACAACACCAGGGAACACGCGTAAACAGTAGTAGAGCCCGACCATCTATCTCCTACAACACCAGGGAACACGCGTAAACAGTAGTAGAGCCCGACCATCTATCTCCTACAACACCAGGGAACACGCGTAAACAGTAGTAGAGCCCGACCATCTATCTCCTACAACACCAGGGAACACGCGTAAACAGTAGTAGAGCCCGACCATCTATCTCCTACAACACCAGGGAACACGCGTAAACAGTAGTAGAGCCCGACCATCTATCTCCTACAACACCAGGGAACACGCGTAAACAGTAGTAGAGCCCGACCATCTATCTCCTACAACACCAGGGAACACGCGTAAACAGTAGTAGAGCCCGACCATCTATCTCCTACAACACCAGGGAACACGCGTAAACAGTAGTAGAGCCCGACCATCTATCTCCTACAACACCAGGGAACACGCGTAAACAGTAGTAGAGCCCGACCATCTATCTCCTACAACACCAGGGAACACGCGTAAACAGTAGTAGAGCCCGACCATCTATCTCCTACAACACCAGGGAACACGCGTAAACAGTAGTAGAGCCCGACCATCTATCTCCTACAACACCAGGGAACACGCGTAAACAGTAGTAGAGCCCGACCATCTATCTCCTACAACACCAGGGAACACGCGTAAACAGTAGTAGAGCCCGACCATCTATCTCCTACAACACCAGGGAACACGCGTAAACAGTAGTAGAGCCCGACCATCTATCTCCTACAACACCAGGAACACGCGAAACAGTGTAGAGCCCGACCATCTATCTCCTACAACACCAGGGAACACGCGTAAACAGTAGTAGAGCCCGACCATCTATCTCCTACAACACCAGGGAACACGCGTAAACAGTAGTAGAGCCCGACCATCTATCTCCTACAACACCAGGGAACACGCGTAAACAGTAGTAGAGCCCGACCATCTATCTCCTACAACACCAGGGAACACGCGTAAACAGTAGTAGAGCCCGACCATCTATCTCCTACAACACCAGGGAACACGCGTAAACAGTAGTAGAGCCCGACCATCTATCTCCTACAACACCAGGGAACACGCGTAAACAGTAGTAGAGCCCGACCATCTATCTCCTACAACACCAGGGAACACGCGTAAACAGTAGTAGAGCCCGACCATCTATCTCCTACAACACCAGGGAACACCGTAAACAGTAGTAGAGCCCGACCATCTATCTCCTACAACACCAGGGAACACGCGTAAACAGTAGTAGAGCCCGACCATCTATCTCCTACAACACAGTAAACAGTAGTAGAGCCCGACCATCTATCTCCTACAACACACGTAAACAGTAGTAGAGCCCGACCATCTATCTCCTACAACACCAGGGAACACACGTAAACAGTAGTAGAGCCCGACCATCTATCTCCTACAACACCAGGGAACACGCGTAAACAGTAGTAGAGCCCGACCATCTATCTCCTACAACACCAGGGAACACGCGTAAACAGTAGTAGAGCCCGACCATCTATCTCCTACAACACCAGGGAACACGCGTAAACAGTAGTAGGGCCCGACCATCTATCTCCTACAACACCAGGGAACACGCGTAAACAGTAGTAGAGCCCGACCATCTATCTCCTACAACACCAGGGAACACCGTAAACAGTAGTAGAGCCCGACCATCTATCTCCTACAACACCAGGGAACACACGTAAACAGTAGTAGAGCCCGACCATCTATCTCCTACAACACCAGGGAACACGCGTAAACAGTAGTAGAGCCCGACCATCTATCTCCTACAACACCAGGGAACACACGTAAACAGTAGTAGAGCCCGACCATCTATCTCCTACAACACCAGGGAACACACGTAAACAGTAGTAGAGCCCGACCATCTATCTCCTACAACACCAGGGAACACGCGTAAACAGTAGTAGAGCCCGACCATCTATCTCCTACAACACCAGGGAACACGCGTAAACAGTAGTAGAGCCCGACCATCTATCTCCTACAACACCAGGGAACACGCGTAAACAGTAGTAGAGCCCGACCATCTATCTCCTACAACACCAGGGAACACGCGTAAACAGTAGTAGAGCCCGACCATCTATCTCCTACAACACCAGGGAACACGCGTAAACAGTAGTAGAGCCCGACCATCTATCTCCTACAACACCAGGGAACACATGCATTATGTATACATTAAAACCTCGTTTGATTGAGAAGCAACTGGTTTCCTTATAATCTGTGATTCATTGATTTTTTGTCAGTTTTACTCAAATAAGACATACAACTTTACTAGTGGCATTGAAATAATATACATAATATCAAACGAAAAAATTATCTGTTTGAAATTTTGCGTATAATTTTCAGTGCCGGTGTCATGTTTTCTAACAAAGAATAATCAACATTATTATATATTATTGTAAGTTTATACAATTAAAAAAGCATGACCAAAACATTTCACATACCTGGTCATTGAAGATCTTTGAGAGGCCGGCGCAGTCTGTTGTCTTCATGAACTCCACCACTTTCTTGACACTCCATTTGAGGGGGTTGGTCTTCAGCTGCAGGGTGTCGTGGCGGGGCGGCAGTGACATCAGCGGGGCTGTCACCTGCAACGTGATATCACGGTGACACGCTGCCCTCACTCATAAAATGTCGAGTAATTCACCTCTTGAACTGAACATGTCAGTGTAAATATTGGTTTTGAAATAAGTGAAGAGGTGAATGTGTTACATGTGTTACATGTGTTACATGTGTTACATGTGTTACATGTGTTACATGTGTTGTGTTACATGTGTTACATGTGTTGTGTTACATGTGTTACATGTGTTACATGTGTTACATGTGTTACATGTGTTATGTGTTACATGTGTTACATGTGTTACATGTGTGATCACATCTTAGCAGTTTACCTTTACTGCAGCTCAGTGTAGCCAAATAAAAACTATATTAATAATTTTTCCACGTTAATAAAATAACTATTTTCTCAAACAGCTAGCTAGCACACCAAAGTTGATACTGGTTTATATATTCATGAAGTCCGCCTGAAATTATGTGAGTCACAAACCACAGAGAGTATGGAGAGTGGATGAGTTATACCTCTGGTGTGTCCATCTTGGCATGTATCTTGTATTTCTTAGGTGAGTCTTTGCGGGGTGACGCCAGAAGTATCTTCTGGTGTGTGCGCCGCTCAAACGTGAAGCGCGGCCGGCGAGCGCCGCGCGTACATATCTCTGTCGGGGGCAGAATGCGGTGCATGTAGCGCCGCTTCTTGCGTGCACCAAATGAGCTGTCGCTGTTGTCATCATCGTCGTCATCATCATATTCACGCTTCAGCGACTCCGTTCCACTGCTGGTGTCAAAGTCATCTTCGCCCTCCACCGTGTCACCGTTTGGTGCCGTGCCCTCCGCCGACATACACTTCTTGCGATGGGTCAGAATCAACTTCTTGCGTTTGCGTCGCTTGCCCGGTTTACGTTGGCCATTCTCAAGGTTGCTGTGGCCACCAGGTGGCCGGCCGATCTTACGCTTCTTCTTCTTGCCATAGTAGTGCGCTGTAACACATTGTTGTACACGTTAGAAGGCAGCTGACATAGAGACAACATTTCATTAATATCTGTTCATAGTACTTTATAGGAAGTTTAAAATGACAGCACAAACTATGTGAAATATTGTGCATAACATTTTAAAGTTTATAAAGTATTCATGCAGTGTGGTTGTATGCTGTTCTGTTTTCCTTTTTAATATAAAAGTAACTCAGCATGAGTTGCGTGGACATAAAGTGAACATTACGACACATGATCATGTGGACATAATGACAGATGGCCATGAAGTGAACATCATGACACATGGCCTTGCCAATGACAGAGGGACAGACACTTACTGTACTTGGTCTTGGTGAGTTGGAAGCAGCGTTCTGGACAGCGGCCGTTGACATTGTTTGGACTGACGAGGTTGGGACAACACTCGAGTCTGAGACAGACTTGACGACAGAACTGTTCTATCTGGTCGGACGTCTTACAGATGTCCACCATGGCACGGTAACTCTTGCCCTTGTATCTGCAACACGTCACATGACCACTACATGGTGCTTCTTGTCACTAAGTCAATCATATATATATATATATATATATATATATATTATATATATATATATATATATATATATATATATATATATATATATATATATATATATAAGATATATGCTATAGCAGATGCCAATGAAGTTAACCAACAGTTCCTAGACTCACTCTTTAATGTCGGCTGGTTGCCACAGTTCAGACAGTCAGTGAGGTGAAGTACAACTGATTATGGCTTGAAGAGATTATTCTGGGTTAATAAATCACTTCAACTAGCAAACCAACTTTTTATATAAAAACATCTTCAAGTAAAACAAATAATCAAGAAAGGTTGGTTGTATATAAACGTACACATACAACATGTCTTCGGTAGCTACCTAAACCGACTCAAACGCTGTCTCATTTGTTTGTTGCAGCTCTCAGCACCCAATCCACGCTGTAGCATCCACACACGCATGCATGCATAGTCATACACACATACACCACCCACCCACACATGTCCAAGAGAGCTAGACCTACTTAGCCTTGAGCACTTGTTGCTGCATGCCTGGCGTGCCACTGCCCTCCATCTGTAGCTCACGCAGGACGCGACTAGACTTGTAGGCGACGTTGATGAGCATACTGAGAACCTCCTTCATCACCAGACACACGTTGCCCGGCCCAATGCTCTTGGGCAGGGTCGCAATACGGCCCTTGCTGAGGAACGGACCCGAGAAGCACCGGTGGTTGAAGTAGATCTTGGGGCAGTCCGTGCTGCCTCCACTGCCACCTGCAGGTAGGATGTAGAACCTTCAGTTGCATTACTAATATGATGGGGCTCCTACACAGTGAATAGTTAAATATGACAGAGTGCTGGTGTTAGAATGGCCTGGATGGAATAGGCATGAGACTATTAGCAGAAAACCACAGTAGGGGTTTATCAACTATTCTAATAATACACTCATGAAAACACACCTATTTCAACTCTATATCATATCAATATGGCATGTTTTTGCAAACTCTCACCCAAAATTTACTTCTGTTACACTTTAGCTCTTGTACATACCCCACCCTTTGCCCCACCCTTCTAATTACCCTGACAATCATTCTTCTATTCACCAAGCTTCTCGCCTTGTTACTCTTACTTCCTAACCATACTCACCCAACACCTATTCCATCTATTCACCTCACCCCTCCTAGTCACCCCACCCCTAGCCCAACTCACCCCATACCATGTCCATCTACTCACCCCACCCATTCTACAAATCAATACCAGCCCTCTAGTCACAGTCCTCAACTCTAGTCCATAGCCCTACTCACCCTACACTTCTCATGTCTACTCATACCACCCTTCCTAGTCACCCCATCCCTTACCCTACTCACTCCACCCCTCATCTGTCTACTCACCCCACTCATTCTACCCATACTACCACTCATAGTCACCCCATCCATAGTAATACTCACCCCACACTTCTCCTGTCTACTCACCCCACCCATTCTACCTATACCACCCCCTCTTGGCCACCCCATCCCTAGCCCTACTCACCACGCCCCTCACCCTCCTTCAGCTTTGTGAATGTTGTTGTTGACTTCTGGTCCTGTGGTGCTGGGGCAGGTCTGTCACAAACACAGCACTCTGTGAGAGCAGGTCACACAGCAGACACCTCCTAGTTCACAGCTGACACAGCAGACACCTCCTAGTTCACAGCTGACACAGCAGACACCTCCTAGTTCACAGCTGACACAGCAGACACCTCCTAGTTCACAGCTGACACAGCAGACACCTCCTAGTTCACAGCTGACACAGCAGACACCTCCTAGTTCACAGCTGACACAGCAGACACCTCCTCATTCACAACTGACACAGCAGACACCTCCTCATTCACAGCTGACACAGCAGACACCTCCTAGTTCACAGCTGACACAGCAGACACCTCCTAGTTCACAGCTGACACAGCAGACACCTCCTAGTTCACAGCTGACACAGCAGACACCTCCTAGTTCACAGCTGACACAGCAGACACCTCCTAGTTCACAGCTGACACAGCAGACACCTCCTAGTTCACAGCTGACACAGCAGACACCTCCTCATTCACAACTGACACAGCAGAAACCTCCTCATTCACAGCGGACACAGCAGACACCTCCTAGTTCACAGCTGACACAGCAGACACCTCCTCATTCACAACTGACACAGCAGACACCTCCTCATTCACAGCTGACACAGCAGACACCTCCTCATTCACAACTGACACAGCAGACACCTCCTAGTTCACAGCTGACACAGCAGACACCTCCTAGTTCACAGCTGACACAGCAGACACCTCCTAGTTCACAGCTGACACAGCAGACACCTCTTCGTTCACAACTGACACAGCAGACACCTCCTAGTTCACAGCTGACACAGCAGACACCTCTTCGTTCACAACTGACACAGCAGACACCTCCTAGTTCACAACTGACACAGCAGACAGCTCGTCATTCACAACCATTCCTTTCTTTATCACATCCAATTCCATATATTTCAGTTTTATTTGAAATTTTCAATTCCAGTTCCTTCCAGTCAAATTCTACACATTCTGATGAAAAACAGAATTTCTTTCTAGCATCTTAATTTTTGATAATTACAAAGCCTAAAAATATAGACTAAATCATTGTTTTACCATGTCACATCTCTAATGTTATTCGTCAACAAACGTAAACAAGTCATTGTATCACCACACAAAAATATCTAAAGTGAGCCAATTAAAAGACAACTGTTAACGTAGGATGGACCACACAATCACAGTCCTCAACTACTACGACACAGGCACACTCCACATGACTAACCAAACAATCACTGTCCTCAACTACTACGACACAGGCACACTCCACATGACTAACCACACAATCACTGTCCTCAACTACTACGACACAGGCACACTACACATGACTAACCACACAGTCACTGTCCCCAACTACTACGACACAGGCACACTACACATGACTAACCACACAATCACTGTCCTCAACTACTACGACACAGGCACACTACACATGACTAACCACACAATCACTAGCCTCAACTACTACGACACAGGCACACTCCACATGACTAACCACACAATCACTGTCCTCAACTACTACGACACAGGCACACTACACATGACTAACCACACAATCACTATCCTCAACTACTACGACACAGGCACACTACACATGACTAACCACACAATCACTGTCCTCAACTACTACGACACAGGCACACTCCACATGACTAACCACACAATCACTGTCCTCAACTACTACGACACAGGCACACTACACATGACTAACCACACAGTCACTGTCCCCAACTACTACGACACAGGCACACTACACATGACTAACCACACAATCACTGTCCTCAACTACTACGACACAGGCACACTCCACATGACTAACCACACAATCACTGTCCTCAACTACTACGACACAGGCACACTACACATGACTAACCACACAGTCACTGTCCCCAACTACTACGACACAGGCACACTACACATGACTAACCACACAGTCACTGTCCCCAACTACTACGACACAGGCACACTACACATGACTAACCACACAATCACTGTCCTCAACTACTACGACACAGGCACACTACACATGACTAACCACACAATCACTGTCCTCAACTACTACGACACAGGCACACTACACATGACTAACCACACAATCACTGTCCTCAACTACTACGACACAGGCACACTACACATGACTAACCACACAATCACTGTCCTCAACTACTACGACACAGGCACACTACACATGACTAACCACACAATCACAGTCCCAACTACTACGACACAGGCACACTACACATGACTAACCACACAATCACTGTCCTCAACTACTACGACACAGGCACACTACACATGACTAACCACACAATCACTGTCCTCAACTACTATGCACAGGCACACTCCACATGACTAACCACACAATCACTGTCCTCAACTACTACGACACAGGCACACTCCACATGACTAACCACACAATCGCAGTCCTCAACTACTACGACACAGGCACACTACACATGACTAACCACACAATCGCAGTCCCCAACTACTACGACACAGGCACACTACACATGACTAACCACACAATCACAGTCCCCAACTACTACGACGCAGGCACACTACACATGACTAACCGCACAATCACAGTCCCCAACTATTACGACACAGGCACACTACACATGACTAACCACACAATCACAGTCCCCAACTACTACGACACAGGCACACTACACATGACTAACCACACAATCACAGTCCCAACTACTACGACACAGGCACACTACACATGACTAACCACACAATCACAGTCCCCAACTACTACGACACAGGCACACTACACATGACTAACCACACAATCACTATCCTCAACTACTACGACACAGGCACACTACACATGACTAACCACACAATCACTATCCCCAACTACTACGACACAGGCACACTACACATGACTAACCACACAATCACTTCCCCAACTACTACGACACAGGCACACTACACATGACTAACCACACAATCACTGTCCTCAACTACTACGACACAGGCACACTACACATGACTAACCACACAATCACTGTCCTCAACTACTACGACACAGGCACACTACACATGACTAACCACACAATCACTGTCCCCAACTACTACGACACAGGCACACTACACATGACTAACCACACAATCACTGTCCTCAACTACTACGACACAGGCACACTACACATGAAAAAATTAACCCGACACAAAATCCACATCCCCAACTACTACGACACAGGCACACTACACATGACTAACCACACAATCACTGTCCTCAACTACTACGACACAGGCACACTACACATGACTAACCACACAATCACTGTCCCAACTACTACGACACAGGCACACTACACATGACTAACCACACAATCACTGTCCTCAACTACTAGCACAGGCACACTCACATGACTAACCACACAATCACTGTCCTCAACTACTACGACACAGGCACACTACACATGACTAACCACACATCCAGTCCCAACTACTACGACACAGGCACACTACACATGACTAACCACACAATCCAGTCCCCAACTACTACGACCAGGCACACTACACATGACTAACCACACAATCACGTCCCAACTACTACGACCAGCACACTACACATGACTAACCCACAATCACGTCCCCAACTATACGACACAGGCACACTACACATGACTAACCACACAATCACAGTCCCCAACTACTACGACACAGGCACACTACACATGACTAACCACACAATCACAGTCCCCAACTACTACGACACAGGCACACTACACATGACTAACCACACAATCACAGTCCCCAACTACTACGACACAGGCACACTACACATGACTAACCACACAATCACTATCCTCAACTACTACGACACAGGCACACTACACATGACTAACCACACAATCACTATCCCCAACTACTACGACACAGGCACACTACACATGACTAACCACACAATCACTATCCCCAACTACTACGACACAGGCACACTACACATGACTAACCACACAATCACTGTCCTCAACTACTACGACACAGGCACACTACACATGACTAACCACACAATCACTGTCCTCAACTACTACGACACAGGCACACTACACATGACTAACCACACAATCACGTCCTCAACTACTACGACACAGGCACACTACACATGACTAACCACACAATCCGTCCAACTACTACGACACAGGCACACTACACATGACTAACCACACAATCACTGTCCTCAACTACTACGACACAGGCACACTACACATGACTAACCACACAATCACTGTCCTCAACTACTACGACACAGGCACACTACACATGACTAACCACACAATCACTGTCCTCAACTACTACGACACAGGCACACTACACATGACTAACCACACAATCACTGTCCTCAACTACTACGACACAGGCACACTACACATGACTAACCACACAATCACTGTCCTCAACTACTACGACACAGGCACACTACACATGACTAACCACACAATCACTGTCCTCAACTACTACGACACAGGCACACTACACATGACTAACCACACAATCACTGTCCTCAACTACTACGACACAGGCACACTACACATGACTAACCACACAATCACTGTCCTCAACTACTACGACACAGGCACACTACACATGACTAACCACACAATCACTGTCCTCAACTACTACGACACAGGCACACTACACATGACTAACCACACAATCACTATCCTCAACTACTACGACACAGGCACACTACACATGACTAACCACACAATCACTGTCCTCAACTACTACGACACAGGCACACTACACATGACTAACCACACAATCACTGTCCTCAACTACTACGACACAGTAGTGACTAACCAGCTGTGAACCAGTTCTCAAGAACATTATCAACTGACATAACAAAATAATAACTGAATAAACAATTGATTATAAATGTGATAAACTATTGACCGACACGTACTTTGGCTGTGGTATCACAGTACGTTTTCTCTTCCACGTCAGTGGTGGCTTAAGCTCGTAGCCATTGCTCTCACACCAGCCGACAGGGAAGATGTCATGTGACTCTGTCGATGTCACAAAACTTGACACTGTCTCCGGCTCGCTATCCAGGTGGAGCCACATGAGCTGGTCGACGATGCGTGTGATTGTAGCAGGACACACTTGAGCGGAGTTGGCGGGGTTCACGGCCTCCACCTTCATGTTTGTCTCAAAGCCATGCTCCACCGACACCTGACAAAAGAAACAAATTGTCAGTGGAGGCTGCACAGACAGGCTGAGGCAGTCACTGGGGTATTGGGGTAGTTTACCCATTTTCATAGGCATGCCCATTTCCCGATCACACGATTCACACCGCTTGTGACCTTTCTCTATGGCAGGCCGGTATTCAAGTTTTGGAAAGCGTGGTAACTAAGGTTGTTTAATTATTTATTAATCAGGGATGCGTTGTTTGTGTCGTTGGTGCATCATAGTGGTCACGTGACTGGGCGTGCCAATTAGCACCGGGCACTTGCCTACTTAAGCCCGGTTTTGGTGGTAAGCTGCCCCTTTTGAATTGGCAGCAGCGGCGGCGGTTAATTGTTTCAACCAGGGTAATTAATTCCCACCCTGCATCCCTGCATTGGCAGACATTGTATTGTATTTATTCTGTGTAGTTAGTGTAGTATGAATTGTAGGTCATGGGAGATCAGTGTTTTGCCAATATTGATTACTGTATAATTATGTATATGACTCCATGTTTTGTAAACATTAAACCTGATCTACAAGTTCACCCACAACCCTGGTCTTGTATTTGTGATATATGTTTATTTATGCTTATATGGCTACACATGGTTTAGCTATCGTGATTAATTTTGCCATTCAAAGCATTTTAACTCATAATTATCCACTATGTGGAGCCACTTGTTGTATATGGTGGTCAAACCGAATAATTTACATATTTAATCATTGTTGTAGTTTATTATTGCTCACTAATAGTTTATGGAGATTTTCTCGGTTTTGGAAGATGGATTATACAAACCTGCAGTGGCTACAAACCAGTGATTTGCCATCGTATGTTTTGGATGGTTTATTTGGTAGTTTTGGCGAAGAAATTATATCGGATGATGATGACATTCGAAACTAAAACAACGTTGGTGAACTCAGCAATGAAACTGACCATGACAGCGGGTGTATTTCTGATCGATACACGGACACCTGTGATGATAAAAGTTACAGCATGAAGCCAGAGGAAGAGCAGCATTCTGCAATGTCAATGTAATACAGCTGATTATCATACTTTCCACAAATATATCACATCCCTATTCATAAAATGCATATTTGGTCGATAAATCTTGACTTAAGAGGAGGTTGTAAACTTCGCCACATATTCATTGGGAATGCCGTACTCAGTGGTCACAGCAGTTCAGGGTTCTAGAACTGAAATGGTTAAGGAGAAAATAACAACAAATAAAATATATAACTTCTACTGAACCATGTGATTGAACATCATTTTTGAAGGAACATTAAACACATAGATTTTAAAAATGAAATAACCTTTCTGAAGGCATCAGCAGCCGCAGCAACACTGCCAGTCTGAGTGAGGTACTCGGGCCAACTGAACACATCCTTGGTCCAACCTACAACAACCAACACATCAGATACAACCTTACAACACCAGTCTGAGTCATGCAAACTAATCAAATGACAGTGATCTATAACTAAGCAAAGGAAATCCCATAGAGCAGAATGTCAAGTTTAACAAGACTTAACAAGAAGAATGTCTTTAATAAATACAATAGAGTGGTTTTTTTATTTTCTGGTTTTATCTTAAGTTAAATCAATTATTCCTATCCTTTTATATTGTTGTTATTGAGTAAACTTTTATTTGTTCATTCAGTTATTTAGTAATTCAAAGATATCGACTATGTCAACGTTGATGATGTTCTGTGATTTACCTGGAGGCCGGGTGAGTGTGACACTGTTGCGAGTGCACCATCCGACAGGCAGCACTGACCATGACATGGCATGACAGCAAAACTGGACAGGGTCAGCCCCGGCCAGCAGGGAGTCAATCCTGATGAGCACATAGTGGTCATCTATGACCTGTGCGACAGTAGCCGGACAGATGAGGCAGTGGTTGACCGGGTGGAGCGCCTCCACCTTATGGCCCACCTTGAAGCCATGTACAGGCACAACTGTCTGGTCCTGCAACACCACACACAGGGCTAACACACTACTAGGGTAACACAGGCACAACTGTCTGGTCCTGCAACACAACACAGGGCTAACACACCAGTAGGGTAACACAGGCACGACTGTCTGGTCCTGCAACACCACACACAGGGCTAACACACTACTAGGGTAACACAGGCACAACTGTCTGGTCCTGCAACACAACACACAGGGCTAACACACTACTAGGGTAACACAGGCACAACTGTCTGGTCCTGCAACACAACACACAGGGCTAACACACTACTAGGGTAACACAGGCACAACTGTCTGGTCCTGCAACACCACACACAGGGCTAACACACTACTAGGGTAACACAGGCACAACTGTCTGGTCCTGGAACACAACACACAGGGCTAACACACTAGTAGGGTAACACAGGCACAACTGTCTGGTCCTGCAACACAATACACAGGGCTAACACACTAGTAGGGTAACACAGGCACAACTGTCTGGTCCTGCAACACAACACACAGGGCTAACACACTAGTAGGGTAACACAGGCACAACTGTCTGGTCCTGGAACACAACACATAGGGCTAACACACTAGTAGGGTAACACAGGCACAACTGTCTGGTCCTGCAACACAACACACAGGGCTAACACACTAGTAGGGTAACACAGGCACAACTGTCTGGTCCTGCAACACAACACACAGGGCTAACACACTAGTAGGGTAACACAGGCACAACTGTCTGGTCCTGCAACACAACACACAGGGCTAACACACTAGTAGGGTAACACAGGCACAACTGTCTGGTCCTGGAACACAACACATAGGGCTAACACACTAGTAGGGTAACACAGGCACAACTGTCTGGTCCTGCAACACAACACACAGGGCTAACACACTAGTAGGGTAACACAGGCACAACTGTCTGGTCCTGCAACACAACACACAGGGCTAACACACTAGTAGGGTAACACAGGCACAACTGTCTGGTCCTGGAACACAACACATAGGGCTAACACACTAGTAGGGTAACACAGGCACAACTGTCTGGTCCTGCAACACAACACACAGGGCTAACACACTAGTAGGGTAACACAGGCACAACTGTCTGGTCCTGCAACACAACACACAGGGCTAACACACTAGTAGGGTAACACAGGCACAACTGTCTGGTCCTGGAACACAACACATAGGGCTAACACACTAGTAGGGTAACACAGGCACAACTGTCTGGTCCTGCAACACAACACACAGGGCTAACACACTAGTAGGGTAACACAGGCACAACTGTCTGGTCCTGCAACACAACACACAGGGCTAACACACTAGTAGGGTAACACAGGCACAACTGTCTGGTCCTGGAACACAACACATAGGGCTAACACACTAGTAGGGTAACACAGGCACAACTGTCTGGTCCTGCAACACAACACACAGGGCTAACACACTAGTAGGGTAACACAGGCACAACTGTCTGGTCCTGCAACACAACACACAGGGCTAACACACTAGTAGGGTAACACAGGCACAACTGTCTGGTCCTGGAACACAACACATAGGGCTAACACACTAGTAGGGTAACACAGGCACAACTGTCTGGTCCTGCAACACAACACACAGGGCTAACACACTAGTAGGGTAACACAGGCACAACTGTCTGGTCCTGCAACACAACACACAGGGCTAACACACTAGTAGGGTAACACAGGCACAACTGTCTGGTCCTGGAACACAACACATAGGGCTAACACACTAGTAGGGTAACACAGGCACAACTGTCTGGTCCTGCAACATAACACACAGGGCTAACACACCAGTAGGGTAACACAGGCACAACTGTCTGGTCCTGCAACACAATACACAGGGCTAACACACTAGTAGGGTAACACAGGCACGACTGTCTGGTCCTGCAACACAACACACAGGGCTCACACACCAGTAGGGTAACACAGGCACAACTGTCTGGTCCTGCAACACAACACACAGGGCTAACACACCAGTAGGGTAACACAGGCACAACTGTCTGGTCCTGCAACACAACACACAGGGCTAACACACCAGTAGGGTAACACAGGCACAACTGTCTGGTCCTGCAACATAACACACAGGGCTAACACACCAGTAGGGTAACACAGGCACAACTGTCTGGTCCTGCAACACAATACACAGGGCTAACACACCAGTAGGGTAACACAGGCACAACTGTCTGGTCCTGCAACACAATACACAGGGCTAACACACCAGTAGGGTAACACAGGCACAACTGTCTGGTCCTGCAACACAACACACAGGGCTAACACACCAGTAGGGTAACACAGGCACAACTGTCTGGTCCTGCAACACAACACACAGGGCTAACACACCAGTAGGGTAACACAGGCACAACTGTCTGGTCCTGCAACATAACACACAGGGCTAACACACCAGTAGGGTAACACAGGCACAACTGTCTGGTCCTGGAACACAACACACAGGGCTAACACACTAGTAGGGTAACACAGGCACAACTGTCTGGTCCTGCAACACAACACACAGGGCTAACACACTAGTAGGGTAACACAGGCACAACTGTCTGGTCCTGCAACACAACACACAGGGCTAACACACTAGTAGGGTAACACAGGCACAACTGTCTGGTCCTGCAACATAACACACAGGGCTAACACACCAGTAGGGTAACACAGGCACAACTGTCTGGTCCTGCAACACAATACACAGGGCTAACACACCAGTAGGGTAACACAGGCACAACTGTCTGGTCCTGCAACACAATACACAGGGCTAACACACTAGTAGGGTAACACAGGCACAACTGTCTGGTCCTGCAACACAATACACAGGGCTAACACACCAGTAGGGTAACACAGGCACAACTGTCTGGTCCTGCAACACAATACACAGGGCTAACACACCAGTAGGGTAACACAGGCACAACTGTCTGGTCCTGCAACACAATACACAGGGCTAACACACTAGTAGGGTAACACAGGCACAACTGTCTGGTCCTGCAACACAATACACAGGGCTAACACACCAGTAGGGTAACACAGGCACAACTGTCTGGTCCTGCAACACAATACACAGGGCTAACACACTAGTAGGGTAACACAGGCACAACTGTCTGGTCCTGGAACACAACACACAGGGCTAACACACTAGTAGGGTAACACAGGCACAACTGTCTGGTCCTGCAACACAACACACAGGGCTAACACACTAGTAGGGTAACACAGGCACAACTGTCTGGTCCTGCAACACAACACACAGGGCTCACACACCAGTAGGGTAACACAGGCACGACTGTTTGGTCTTGGGCTGTCTGTTCCTGAAACAACACACAGGTCTAACACACTAGTAGGGTAACACAGGCATGACTGTCTGTTCCTGAAACAACACACAGGTCTAACACACCAGTAGGGTAACACAGGCATGACTGTCTGTTCCTGAAACAACACACAGGTCTAACACACCAGTAGGGTAACACAGGCATGACTGTCTGTTCCTGAAACAACACACAGGTCTAACACACCAGTAGGGTAACACAGGCATGTCTGTCTGTTCCTGAAACAACACACAGGTCTAACACACTAGTAGGGTAACACAGGCATGACTGTCTGTTCCTGAAACAACACACAGGTCTAACACACCAGTAGGGTAACACAGGCACAACTGTCTGGTCCCGCAACACAACACACAGGTCTAACACACCAGTAGGGTAACACAGGCACGATTGTTTGGTCCTGAAACACAACACACAGGGCTAACACACCAGTAGGGTAACACAGGCACAACTGTCTGGTCCCGCAACACAACACACAGGTCTAACACACCAGTAGGGTAACACAGGCACGATTGTTTGGTCCTGAAACACAACACACAGGGCCAACACACTAGTAGGGTAACACAGGCACGACTGTCTGGTCCTGAAACACAACACAGGGCTGACACTCAGCACTTGTTGGGCTAATAAAATACATGGGGTTTAGGGTTAACAAAACACATGGTATATGGCTATCATAACACATGGTTCCAACATTAAAGTGTAAAATACTGGTGAATGCAGAACTATTCCAGACTGAACTGACACAATGTCTCTACAAGTTAGATTCATCCCAATATGTGGTCATAAATGACTAAGTTGTTTTTTGCTGACAACAGTAAATACTTTAAAATGTTAGTGAAAATAAGACGAGTACAGACCTTGAATATATCAGGTGGCAGAGACATCTGCTGAGCCTCCTTCAGTGCGGTCGACAGGATATCAGTCCACGCAGTACCGCCGTCATGACCTTCCAACACCACTATAGACAACACAACACTCATACAGTGTCACAGTCCCTGTCATGACAATTGAGCTATAATACATTTACTTAAGCTGCCAAAATGTAAAAAAGAACCTGTTTATACTGATGGTACAACAATCGGATGTTTAAATTTGTAATTTACTTCATAAGAATATCTGATATAAATCACAATGTGGTAATGTTACTTGGGCCGTGGGAACATAAACAAACAGTCTGCCCCAATACAACACTAGACTAGAGAAACTAGAGACGTTCCCAAACCTACCAGTAGGTGGCTTGTAAATGCAGCCTTGTTGCTGCGCCCAGCCAATTGGGTGCAGTCGGTGGTCGAGGTAAAAGAGCCAGAAGTCAGCAGTGGTGTCCTCTTCCTCTGTCCCCTCGTAGCACAGCAGCAATCGCCCACCAACGTTCTTGCGAATCTTGACGATCCACAGTAGTGAGGGCTCCAGGTCATGCTGGACCTCAAGTCTCATGCCCGCCTTGATCTGGTCAACTGGGGTCGTGCCTGTCCGCTAACACCAAACAGAAGGGTCAACCACTTGTCTTACTAGGTGCTGGAGACACTTCAATGACACAGTGACACAAGACATGTCGGGGAAAACACATGTATGTAACTAAGGTCTACCATTGTCTACCACCTACTGTGTAGGCAGTCGGGAAGGTACAGTGAAGCTTCATGAAAATGGACAGGGTAATATTACATGTTAGTAAATAGTAATGCATATATACTTTTATATTGCATTTTGTTAGCAATTCCTTTGAAGTTGTATTCTAGTAGTTGGTGAGGTTTCAGACTATTTAAATATTATAACTAATATCTTAAATAAAACAAGGGTAAATGTATAAAAATAACAAATCAACGATAAACAGTTAATTATAATATGTGATATCAGACACGATGGTCTTTCATAAGAACAAGTGAACAACCCACCCCATCAAGGAGGTAGGCTGGGGCAGTGATACCACAGCGCAGAGTCTCCTCCAAGAAGGCATCCCAGTCGTTTCTCAGAGCTCTCAGTTCTGTAAACACATCACATCACATCACATCACATCACATCACATCACATCACATCACATCACATCACATCACATCACATCACATCACATCACATCACATCACATCACATCACAACACAACACAACACAACACAACACAACACAACACAACACAACACAACACAACACAACACAACACAACACAACACAATACATCAGTCAGTCAGTATTATTACAAAATTATGTCACAACTTCAACCATGCAGCCTCCAGTAACTAATCAACTCTTCTATCCATCTACTTATGCAGCCGTCCACTCAAACACTTGCATATATCGCTCACTCTCCACTGCATTATCCATTTGTCCTCCCATCCGTCCCACCAGGCCGTCACCACCAGGCCGTCACCACCAGGCCGTCACCACCAGGCCGTCACTATCACAAGCACCCAACACACAACCCAACTTGCAGTCTTCTACTCACCTTCTGGCGGCTGCAACTTCTTGTCGTTGACTCTGCACCAGCCAATGGGGTGTATATCTGACGAGATGACGTCACACCAGAAGTCAGCACTGCTGTCGTCAGGGCTGACCCCCTCGTGTCGTAGTCGCAGCAGCTGACCACAGGTCATCACGATGGACGCCACCCAGTAGGTGCCGGCCGGCTGTTTGTTGGCCACTTCCAGCTTCATCGACTTCTCAAAGCCGCTCTCAAGGCTGCACTCCACCTGGTGGCAGTGCACAAAACAAACGTCAATGGAAATATATTACCTAGTGTCAAAATATATCATGTGATGTCATTGTGCAAACACTCGTAATCTTCAAGTGCAATTAAATGTTGTTCAGCAACAACAGGCACAGCATCTCTGACCACTTGGATGAGGACAGAGAGGCCACAGTGTGTGCTGACTGCTGAATGCCTTCCACTAGAGGTGGGTGGACACAGGTGTCAGAGGAACAACAGAGAGTGACCGCTGCACCGAAATTAAGACAAGTGCTGTGATAATTATTGTTAATGCGCTCAAGAAATAATGCTCAAATCTGAAGAAAACTTATAGGTATATCTAGTAAAATAATGTTCAGCAGACCCTATTACTAAGTGTTAGAGTCTACGTCACGAGTGACTCACATGTCTGAAGGAGGTGGGTGGTGCTGCAATAGCTGACGACTCCTGCAGATAATCCTCCCACATGAAGTCATCGTACTCAACAGCTCCTGTGTCAAAGTAACAATATAGTCAGTCACCATGGGACATACAGTAGAATATACCACATGACGTCATCATAATCAACAGCTCCTGTGTCAAAGTAACAATATAGTCAGTCACCATGGGACATACAGTAGAATATACCACATGACGTCATCATAATCAACAAGTCCTGTGTCAAAGTAACAATATAGTCAGTCACCATGGGACATACAGTAGAATATACCACATGACGTCATCATAATCAACAAGTCCTGTGTCAAAGTAACAATATAGTCAGTCACCATGGGACATACAGTAGAATATACCACTGACGTCATCATAATCAACAAGTCCTGTGTCAAAGTCAATATAGTCAGTCACCATGGGACTCAGTAGAATATAAAATGCGTCATCATAATCAAAAGTCCTGTGTCAAAGTAACAATAAGTCAGTCACCATGGGACATAAGTAGAATATACCACATGACGTCATCATAATCAACAAGTCCTGTGTCAAAGTACAAATAGTCAGTCACCATGGGACATACAGTAGAATATACCACATGACGTCATCATAATCAACAAATCCTGTGTCAAAGTAACAATATAGTCAGTCACCATGGGACATACAGTAGAATATACCACATGACGTCATCATAATCAACAAGTCCTGTGTCAAAGTAACAATATAGTCAGTCACCATGGGACATACAGTAGAATATACCACATGACGTCATCATAATCAACAAGTCCTGTGTCAAAGTAACAATATAGTCAGTCACCATGGGACATACAGTAGAATATACCACATGACGTCATCATAATCAACAAGTCCTGTGTCAAAGTAACAATATAGTCAGTCACCATGGGACATACAGTAGAATATACCACATGACGTCATCATAATCAACAAGTCCTGTGTCAAAGTAACAATATAGTCAGTCACCATGGGACATACAGTAGAATATACCACATGACGTCATCATAATCAACAAGTCCTGTGTCAAAGTAACAATATAGTCAGTCACCATGGGACATACAGTAGAATATACCACATGACGTCATCATAATCAACAAGTCCTGTGTCAAAGTAACAATATAGTCAGTCACCATGGGACATACAGTAGAATATACCACATGACGTCATCATAATCAACAAGTCCTGTGTCAAAGTAACAATATAGTCAGTCACCATGGGACATACAGTAGAATATACCACATGACGTCATCATAATCAACAAGTCCTGTGTCAAAGTAACAATATAGTCAGTCACCATGGGACATACAGTAGAATATACCACATGACGTCATCATAATCAACAAGTCCTGTGTCAAAGTAACAATATAGTCAGTCACCATGGGACATACAGTAGAATATACCACATGACGTCATCATAATCAACAAGTCCTGTGTCAAAGTAACAATATAGTCAGTCACCATGGGACATACAGTAGAATATACCACATGACGTCATCATAATCAACAAGTCCTGTGTCAAAGTAACAATATAGTCAGTCACCATGGGACATACAGTAGAATATACCACATGACGTCATCATAATCAACAAGTCCTGTGTCAAAGTAACAATATAGTCAGTCACCATGGGACATACAGTAGAATATACCACATGACGTCATCATAATCAACAAGTCCTGTGTCAAAGTAACAATATAGTCAGTCACCATGGGACATACAGTAGAATATACCACATGACGTCATCATAATCAACAGGTCCTGTGTCAAAGTAACAATATAGTCAGTCACCATGGGACATACAGTAGAATATACCACATGACGTCATCATAATCAACAGGTCCTGTGTCAAAGTAACAATATAGTCAGTCACCATGGGACATACAGTAGAATATACCACATGACGTCATCATAATCAACAAGTCCTGTGTCAAAGTAACAATATAGTCAGTCACCATGGGACATACAGTAGAATATACCACATGACGTCATCATAATCAACAAGTCCTGTGTCAAAGTAACAATATAGTCAGTCACCATGGGACATACAGTAGAATATACCACATGACGTCATCATAATCAACAAGTCCTGTGTCAAAGTAACAATATAGTCAGTCACCATGGGACATACAGTAGAATATACCACATGACGTCATCATAATCAACAGGTCCTGTGTCAAAGTAACAATACAGTCAGTCACCAATTACTATCAGATAGCAAGAAATATAACATATATAATATATATATATATATATATATATATATATATATATATATATATATATATATAGTATGTATATATATATATATACATATATATATATATATATATATATATATATATATATATAAAGATGGAGGGAATTTAAAATATATTTGAGAAAAATGATGAAAGACATGTCGATCCCCATCTTTCATTGTCTTCAAAAAACAGATTTCTTTTGGAAGAAATTGAATGCTTTAACAATCGATATTAATACAAGCCTAACTAAAATACAGCCATGAGACAATAGATCCACTCCACTTACCCTCATCCTGTGTCGTGCTGTCTATCACACACTCGCTCTTGTCACCTTCTTTTATGACCGCAGTCTTTCCACCTTCAACTTTGTCACTAGATGGCGTGGCGGCAACCCGCTGTGGTTTTGTCGCGGTTACAGCACTCGGCCGACTGACTGCTGGTTGTTTGAGGATGCTATGAGCTGTCGACTTCACTGACAAGTCTGTCGGCTGCAGCGACGTGTCCGTCAATCTGTATCTACCCCCCGGTGCTGTCACTAAACTCACTGCCCCATTGGGGGCACCACTGCTCCGGGGTGCAATTGCGACTGCTGGGCTGACAACCATGTTGAGTGGTTGTAGCTGGGGCTGACCCACAAGGCGGGATGGGGGTTGGTGGACAGGGTAGCGTGGTTGAAGGATGGGTTGTGAGGTGACAGGAGACATGACTTGTTGAGTGGAGACGGCCCCTGGACGTGCCATGTAGGGCTGTAGAGGCACCTTAGGAATGCTGAGGATGGATGAGCTGGCAGCGGGAAGGGCATGGGACGGGTTGAAGCGCACAGGCATGCGGTTGTGGATGAACATCTGGTGCCACTGACGCCGACGTCGACGTGGCTTTGACGCGTTCTCATTGAGCTGGGCAGTGGTGACAGTAGCCGTTGTGGCGGCCGGCGTCACCACTGACTTGGGCTGGATGTGACGGACATAGTTGACCAGTGGCACAGACGTTGACCGCACAGCAGCCATGGTGACAAGTTGGTGTTGCTGCTGTGGGCGCAGCTGTTGTTGAAGCTGCTGTTGTTGCTGCAGTGGTCTCATTTGTTGCAGCTGTATCTGCTGTTGTAGCTGTGGCTGCTGCTGTTGCAGCTGTGCCTGTAACTGCTGCTGCTGGTGCTGGTCGTGCTGCAGTGGCCGTTGCAGCAGTGGTCTCTGCTGCTGTTGTTGCAGTGGTCTCTGCTGCTGTTGTTGCAGTGGTCTCTGCTGCTGTTGTTGCAGTGGTCTCTGCTGCTGTTGTTGCAGTGGTCTCTGCTGCTGTTGTTGCAGTGGTCTCTGCTGCTGTTGTTGCAGTGGTCTCTGTTGCTGTTGTTGCAGTGGTCTCTGCTGCTGTTGTTGCAGTGGTCTCGGCTGCTGTTGTTGCAGCTGCTGTGGTCGCTGCATTGTAGCAGCGGGCATTCTCTGCACTGGCATGAACACAGTGTTGCCAGCACTGGTGAGGAATGACTGCCCTGCGAACTGACCGTCCACTATTAGTGGCTGGTAGGACAAACTCGGCTGACCAATCATACGAGGTGCTGCACTGGCTGGGAATGCAGAGGCCAGCTGCTGTGACTGTGACACAGGTTGTGCTTTCTGCACTAGTTGCTGCTGCTGCTGCTGCTGCTGCTGCTGCTGGTGTGCTATTCGTTGCTGTTGCTGTGGTAGTCGCTGCTGTTGCTGCTGTTGTAGCAACAGCTGCTGCTGCTGCTGTTGCTGCTGCTGCTGAACAGGCATGCAGATAAACATCGTCCCCTGCTGTGCCTGCTGCTGGATGACAGCACCAGGTGGCAGCACTGCATGTGTCATGGTCTTGCTGTAGTTGGCCGGCTGCTGTGGCACCAGCAGTGGCATTGCTGTGGGCGTACGACTGGCATACTGAACCCCACTCACCTGCATCAGGGGCGCACTCGGGAAACTATTGCGCACAGCTGGAGGCTGTTGGTAGGGGGCAGCACTCGACACAACCCGATTCATCATTGGTGATGTTTTCTGCGAATCCGTGGTGAGATTCAGACCGAGGCCCTCGTCGTCATCACTAAACAGTGATGAGCTGAAGTCTGTGTCGATGAACTCCGGCTGACTGAGCACCGCTGCGGTCACTTTGTTGTCATGCTGTCTCGGTGGCGGAGATGTTGATGACAGGAACGGGTCAGGGACAGCGTGACGGCTCAGTTGTCTTGCCACACCAGGGCAACTGGTCGCTCGCTGCACGGATCCTGGTTTGAGTCGGTCATCTGGAACATGACACACTCTGTACAGACATGACACACCGTGAAGACATGACACACCGTGAAGACATGACACACCGTGAAGACATGACACAACCTGAAGACATCACACACCGTGAAGACATCACACACCGTGAAGACATCACACAACGTGAAGACATCACACACCGTGAAGACATCACACACCGTGCAGACATCACACACCGTGAAGACATCACACACCGTGCAGACATCACACACCGTGCAGACATCACACACCGTGAAGACATCACACACCGTGAAGTCATCACACACCGTGAAGACATCACACACCGTGAAGACATCACACACCGTGAAGACATCACACACCGTGAAGTCATCACACACCGTGAAGTCATCACACACCGTGAAGACATCACACACCGTGAAGACATCACACACCGTGAAGACATCACACACCGTGAAGACATCACACACCGTGAAGACATCACACACCGTGAAGACATCACACACCGTGAAGTCATCACACACCGTGAAGTCATCACACACCGTGAAGACATCACACACCGTGAAGTCATCACACACCGTGAAGTCATCACACACCGTGCAGACATCACACACCGTGAAGACATCACACACCGTGAAGACATCACACACCGTGAAGACATCACACACCGTGAAGTCATCACACACCGTGAAGTCATCACACACCGTGAAGACATCACACAGTGAAGACATCACACACCGTGAAGACATCACACACCGTGAAGACATCACACACCGTGAAGACATCACACACCGTGAAGACATCACACACCGTGAAGCATCACACAGTGAAGTCATCACACACCGTGAAGACATCACACACCGTGAAGACATCACACACCGTGAAGACATCACACACCGTGAAGACATCACACACCGTGAAGACATCACACACCGTGAAGACATCACACACCGTGAAGACATCACACACCGTGAAGACATCACACACCGTGAAGCATCACACACGTAAGCATCACAAGTGAAGACATCACACACCGTGAAGACATCACACACCGTGAAGACATCACACACCGTGAAGACATCACACACCGTGAAGACATCACACACCGTGAAGACATCACACACCGTGAAGACATCACACACCGTGAAGACATCACACACCGTGAAGACATCACATACCGTGCAGACATCACATACCGTGCAGACATCACACACCGTGAAGTCATCACACATCATGAAGACATCACACCGTGGTTCCCAACAAAAGGAGATAAATCGATGACTTTGTGTTAGTAGTGTACAGTGTACACAACTACACATTCACCTCATCAATAATAAATTTAATGGATTTCATTAAATGTTATGACAAACTTTACATTTCTGAATACCGTAGGTGTTCACTGTTCACTATGCAGATACATTAACAATGACCACTTACTTAAGTACATTTGCAGTGGCTATCTGGTCACACAGTATTAACTGGACACACAGTATTAGTATACTGTAAACAGATATACCCAGATACATATATTTATATATACAAAAATTCATAGCAGTTTCACTTTGTGAATAATCAGAGATTAGATAGTTGCAGAACTTCTATCTGAATAGCCTGCAACAGAGCACATTCAAAGCACCACATTCAACAACTTAAGAGTGGTTGGGTGCAGTCATGCATGAAGCAGCATGTGCGGCCATGTGTGAAGCAGCCTGTGCAGCATGCACGAAATAGATATCTAGGATAGTGACAAAGCAATTGTGCAGTGTTTGTGACCTAAAGTATGGCTTTATAACCGTGTCCGCGTTTCTTGTGAAACATATCCTTACAAGTGTGAGATAAAATTTTCACTCCAATAAGTCCCTGTGCCCTGGTGAATATTTCATACCAAATAAACAGCACCAAGTGTGTTACATAAAAGTCAACAACTTCCTGTGTGCCCCTTCAAGCATTGTGTATACAAATATACATATGTATTTTGTACAATGAAGTCAACGTTTTTAATAAAGGAACTACTACTACTTTCATAACAGTATTCACCCCTGTACAAGGGCTCAAGAACCGTTCACACAAAACCACAAATTCCAGAAATAACCTGTATTTCAGTACCTTAATATGTTGCACACTGTCCTGATTTTCAGTGTAATGACTTTGTATGCAAACATAGTTACAGTTAAGCTAATGTTTCAATATGCTGTAAAGGTAGTCTTTCTGAGTTATATTACCAGTTGATATATACTTGGCTTCCGTGTGCTTTTTCTTATTTTAAATATTATGCATTCAATTATATGGCGAAGGATGTTCATGTTTATCAGATAATAAAGGTAGTTTGGAAAAATAACTTTTTATGGGCTGTATTAAAATGGCATCTAAAATAAACTGCACGTGTGAGTGTGTGCGTGTGTAAAATGTACATACTATAACTAATCATGATACATAACCAAAGGATAATGTGTCAATCCTGCAGAACAGATATCCCAATATATGGATCTCATCAGAATAATGTTTTATTATGAACGTGTTATATAATGGTTTGCCATACAAACAAGGTCACACATGTCACAGCCCGAAAAAGGACATGACAGCTCAATGGCAAGTGTTACAACTGACTAGCCTTTGGGCAGTGTGTAGGTGAGAGCCCGTCTCTCTGGCTATGTCATAGTCATGCTAACTACTGCTACGGCATCAGAGTCAGCTTGCATTGTGGCTCACAACTAGAGTCTATGCTGCAGCTTATCCCTGGCTTCAGTATCGTCTTATGTTGCATGTTAATCTTGTTGTGTGTACAGACTGTACAGACTTGGTGGCTAGCAGTCTCACTTTGTGGCTGCATAGAGACATAAGACACTCACTCATTAGATGTGACAGTCTCTTTTTAATGCTGCCTATCATCCTTAGCCTCTGAGCTTCTTCATCCATCCATTGATGACTCACGCGTTGTTTTACAATTACGAGTTTGCTCAATCCCTTGGTTTTGTCGCGCCACTGAGCTTGATCTACGAGGATATTGGCGCAAAATAAGTCATTATTATTATTATCATCATCACCATTACTACTAAAGAAACCTACCAAGGGTACTGCAAGTACCCGTAGTATTTTCACATACATTTTAGCCTAGTATTGATCTTTACGTTAATCTTAGTTTTTTCGACAAAATAATAACATGGATCTTAATTATTTTATATATCACCATCATCATCATCAATAAAAACAACGGTGTTATCATCGTCATGGTGATATTTTTATTCAACTGTACTATTTTTTTTATTTTTTTAGTTAATTTAGTTAAGTGTTTTATCTCTTACAAACACTGTATGCTATTCAACGTAAAGCACTGTGAATAATAAATATTAGTAGTACCAGGTAGTAGTAGTAGGTAGTAGTAGTAGTAGTATTTTTTCCAGTTTAATTTTAGTAGGTTCTAGTCACCTATGATTTGTTAGCTTCTTACCATCTGAACTATTAGTAGCTGTTATCTACTAAATAATACTTCCTTCTTTAACCTTACTATCACCATAAATATTATTTTCAATGAAAATGTCAAATAAATAAAAATAAGAAAAGGTCTACTAAAATTTCTAGATGCAAGGAAATAGGACCTTCAACTATTACCGGTAGTGTTATCAGTGGGAAAAGATGTATTTTCTTTGTAAAATCACTACCAACATGTAATGTGAAGTAGATCCTGTGCTACATCAGAAATGTTGTCAATCAAATTTGTCTTGAAATAGTCTGCGTTTTTGTGTATTTGTTTTGTGTTTGTTTGTTGAGCATGCTCTTGTGATCATTTCTTTCAGATTTTAAATATCGTTATTAAAGACATTAAATGTAACTTGGCAGACAGTATACCTTCAACATATATTACAGTCTTAACAGCATTCCATTAAATAATAAACTAAACCATTTGTAACATGTGACTCAGTTGTTTGGAAACAATAAGAACAAGTACAGGGATAGACATCACCAGTATGGGCTGACAAAATAACCTGCATAACATAAATGATATGAAATTGTAAATTGTAATTGTACACATTAAACTGTTTAGGATGCTTAGACATTGAAGTGTATTTCTGTCATGTCTCATGACTCAATCATCTGCAAGAGCAGGCTCACTGCACAACCAAAGTGAAAGCCAAGAAGCTACAGCCCACCACAAACACCACTAGTGCTAGTGAGTGCCAATAACATCACTCGGCTGCTGGTGCGAGAGTAGTACACAGTGCATTGAGAACTAGTATCATGGACAGCTACATAAGTGAGAGAACACAACATTAGCTGGCACCACAAGTGAATTAGCAGAAAGTACTGCACTGCAGACACCATGGGGAAACACCATTCAAAGCCACCACCAAAACCCACACATCCTTGTGCAATAAAACTATCCAGTCAGAAAGCACATGACAAATTCAGAAACTGCCACCTTGTAGACAAGTTACAAATGTTTATGTTAACTGGGTGAATGCAATTACCCAAATGTTGGTCAATGCAAAGCAATTTTGTTTGTTTGCTCTGACATGGTCAATAATCTCAGATAAATGGCAGCACATAAAAAAGCAAACTTATTTACAGCCAGGCATGCCAAAGCAGAGATAAAACTAACAATTATCACTGCTGCATCTTGTTTAATACATCTTAATTACCAACATCACAGGAACTGTGCAATATACCCAAGTCAAATTTTAATAATGCAAATTGCTTATGATAAACCAGCAGAGGTGTGACTGAGAGAGGGGGTGGGGGAGATCACAGGGCATGACAGGAAGGGCATAAAGAGGTAAGCAAGCAGTGACTAGTGACCAGGCAGAGGCTTTGTTGGAAGCAGTGGTGGGAACTGTCACCTTACCACTGGTGTGAGTGTCCATCTCTGCCAGGTGACCACCAGTGGACACAGTGCCACATGCCCACTCACTCCTGTCCAATAAACAGAGAAGGATCATGATAGGTATCACACACACTCATGACAGCAGGGGCAGAGTACATAAACTCTTGCTGCCAGACCACTACACAACCTCTCAATGTACAGCATTGCCACAGCTCACATCATCAAAGCATTACGTCCACCAAGTGCTACACTATTTAAGTTCAGTTCAATATCACACTCATGTGTTGTTGTTTTGTAGTTGGTGTTGCATTTTGCTATTACAATACAAGATACAACAAGAACCCCTACATGAGTAACCTAAGCTTTATATTTTAAATGATGCACAACTGGAGAACAGTGTCTGTAGTGACTATTCAAAAACAGGAATGCTTCTGAAGTATCCAAGATTACCATGTGGCAAGAACAGGAATGCTGGACTGAAGTCTTATAATGATACCTTGTTTACTAGTAACAAGCACAGCTATCAACGTATTATAGCAGTAAGTCAAAGCAGCAAAATATTATATATATAATAATGATATACTATATAGCATCACTATTGCAATGAGATTCTATTAGCTCCAGGCTTTCGTTTGACAAAACTGGCTCTCTGAAGAAAGATCTGTAAGCAACTTCGCTCTAAATAAAGAGGATAAGTATGTTGGAAATAAACAATGAAAGATATAGTTTAAATTACCAAAAAAATCTTTTCTTCAATGAAAACTGTCACAGTATTATTTAAAGTCGGTTTTTACTTTGTTTGCCATTGCACCTTATAATACTACAAATATACAGAATAAATGTTGCTATCATTCCATATATGCACACTCTCCTACAAACACATTTAAACACAAATACAGTCCCCCTGTTTATTCACATTTCCAAATATCAAGCAGATTGAGTTCTTATTATTACTCTCTTAGTTTAATTATTAAACTTGATGGAGTCCCATTATTTAATTAGTCGATATTAGCAAGTCTACCCAACTACATCTATAAAAACATTATAAATTTACAATATTTTGTAAAAACATTCCTATATTATTATACACCACTTATTTAAGTAACTCAGCAATATGGATGTAGCAGCCATCTAAATCACAGAAGAGTCGTGAAGGGAATGTTTTTGTAGACATCCATAAATCTAGTCTAGAATTAGAAATGTTCTGTTTAGAAGTGATTTTTTAAGACATTGCCACTTCTGAGTCTATATTTGCTCTTTTCGTGGGTGCTTTGAATGGACCAAGTTAAACTGTTTGTGTGCAGGCAGCCATGCATACACATTTTCATCTTGGAGATCACAAATCATCGGTAACATGTTATACTTCACATATCATAGCTGTACTGCTCTCCCCCAAAACATTAGTTAACATGCTAACATATATAACAGTGTGTTGAAGATATCAATGAGCACTGAGTAAATTAATTAATACACATCATGACCTTCCTCTTACTATCTCATACTAACACAGTTCTACATAAGTCACCCCTCAACTGTTGATAAATGCTGATACTGCTTTCATTATCAAATACACTTACCAGTGCATGTATTTTATTCAAATTTCATTGACAATAAAACAGTACAAATTATTTAATTGCAAGTTTTTATATTAGCGATGAATGTTAAGGTAGATGGACATGTAGATATCACATATGATGTGATATTTTTAATGACGACAATGACAAAGAACGTACTTTTATTAGTGCCATGCACTATGAATTCATGGCAACAGCCTGGCAACACCACAAAAGACACTACAGTTCTCCAAAACAAAGTTATACATTTGGATTTTGAGATGTCTCATGTATATTTTATTATCCGAATACTTTCAATCATGATAAAACTGCACATGAAAAAAGACGCCACTTCTATTAATCCTACACATGGAATCTGATTGCACCTGTACAGTGCAGAGCAGTTTAGATGTGCAACTGAAATGACATTTATCATTCAAAATATATAAAATATTCTTCTAGTTTCATTACTCAACAAGTTAGAAACTCTTGCTTGTCATTACTCAACAAGTTAGTTAGTGTCTTTCCTCGTTCAGCAACACAATTGAAGTGCAGCTCAGTGAGAACACCACAACAGGAAGGTAACGTGTAGTGTAGCTCATGCTTCATTGAACTGAGTCAAATTATATTCCTATCTCGTGTCCAAGTCAAATAATTCTAACACTGGTGCATTCGTTTTTGTGCATGCAATGCATGCCTAAATTGGATGGTGACAGACTCACAGGTAACATACTCTGACTGGCAGTAGAAACAAGATAGTCTAATAATGTCTCCACATGCAATCTAGGCCTCCTTCGTTGTTTTACATGTTAACACAAATCACACTATTAGTCACATGCCGTCTGGATAGAATTATACAATAACATTATACAGTACCACATATTTGTATCAGTAAGTTCTGTGCCACAATCATAAACAAACAACAAGATAGTGAAGTCAATATTTCTACACTTATATTTGTATGGGGTATATTATAATAAACCAGAATGATTTATTATTAGTTGAAGTAATTTCTTGTATCAGAGTTTTCATGAATTTCAACTAATTTCTCAATCTGATCACAACTCTTCAACAGAAGTCTCTTGCACCATGTATCAACTCAACAGATGTCTCTTGCACCATGTATCAATTCAACAGATGTCTCTTGCACCATGTATCAATTCAACAGAAGTCTCTTGCACCATGTATCAACTCAACAGATGTCTCTTGCACCATGTATCAATTCAACAGATGTCTCTTGCACCATGTATCAATTCAACAGAAGTCTCTTGCACCATGTATCAACCCAACAGAAGCCTCTTGCACCTTGTGTGCGATGGTTTCACACTAATCTATCAACTCAACAGAAGCCTCTTGCACCTTGTTTGCGATGGTTTCACACTAACCTATCAACTCAACAGAAGCCTCTTGCATCTTTTGTGCGATGGTTTCACACTAATCTAGCAACTCAACAGAAGGCTCTTGCACCTTGTGTGATGGTTTCACACTAATCTATCAACTCAACAGAAGCCTCTTGTACCTTGTGTGCTATGGTTTCACACTAATCTATCAACTCAACACCTTGTGTGGGATGCTTTCACACTAATCTATCAACTCAACAGAAGCCTCTTGCACCTTGTGTGGGATGCTTTCACACTAATCTATCAACTCAACAGAAGCCTCTTGCACCTTGTGTGGGATGCTTTCACACTAATCTATCAACTCAACAGAAGCCTCTTGCACCTTGTGTGGGATGCTTTCACACTAATCTATCAACTCAACAGATGCCTCTTGCACATTGTGTTCTCCAAACATCTCTTTATTCCATTCTCCTGTCTTACACATCCACACACAAACATACACAGATATAAAGCTGTTACCAGGTCTTTTTCTTTAGATAAATAACCAGCTAAGCTGACAAGAAACGTCAAATGGCCACATGCTGACAAACCACCTGTTCGGCTAACAGTGCTAGCATTACGCTTGACAAATGTTCTACTGGCTGCTCACTCCTTTCTGTCAACATTAATTAATTAACCTATGTTTAATATGGCCAACAGCTTTGCATTCTAATTCACAAGTAATATTCTACAGAATGGATGAGTGAATGATTTATGCTGATGATGACCATTACTTGCAGTTCAAATCTTCAAAAATATGTGTTTAATTATAAATCACAAAAGCATAATAACCAATGAACAGAAAGTCATTCTTCCTGTGCTACTGGCTCCCAAATACAATGTTGTTTCCTTGTATAATTCTTGTGACTGATCTAATACCACATTTGGATATTTCACTGCTCTACGGTAATGGAATGGCAAAATAAAAAATTGGTCCAGAGGCCCTTAAGTCCTTTAGACTATATGTGATTTTGGTGAATCATAATAGCATTACAACATGGAGTGTCAATAAAAAATTACAGAAAATATTACTAGCATTTTATTTAAATAGGCAAATTGTAAACAAAAATTGGGCGGCTCTAAGATGCCTTCTGAAGGATTTGATCAAATGCAGATTTCTTCTGTGGCACTGCAATGGGAAATGCCTGTGCAAAACCAGAAAACTTATTATCCTTTTAATATGCCAATATGCATTTACCAGTTTAACTCTGGATAAAATTCCTCTGAACAGCAAACATATGTCAAATGTCACAAATTCACCGAACTTGTGTAACACAAAATTATTTACAAATGTTATCAACCATGTTATTACTATTATTAATTACCTTCTTAGTTATGACAATTATTCAAATAAAAAAATTAGGTTACCCTCTACACTAGACATTGATAGTCTTAAAATGGAAACTGCTAGCAAATTTTCAGTGTAACAACCATGGATATAAGTTGTTGGCATAAGTATTAACCAGCCACTGATAATAGATCAAGTCACAGATCACAATCCACGAACAGTAAACAGCTGGAACAAGAGGCAATCGTGTTGGTGAATACACAAGTCAAGAAATGCACAAGTGAAAAGAACCTTTGTTTAAAATAAGTATGTTGATTATTTTAATCAATAAACCAAGTAAACTGTGCAATGATGTTTATGTCATGCATATCATTTTGAGTGCCAAATGTACACTGGTCCATATACAGTCATGTCTCATTTAACTGCACATTTTGGTTCTCAAGGTATTTGGTTGTATAAACGAGAGATGCCGATTAATGAGACATCTTATTATACGTGGTATTAAGATGTTTCCCACGCAAAACATGCAAATCACAAAACAACTGGATTATTGAAGACCGGATAAACAAGACACGACTGTAATTTAATTAATGAAGAGTGCATAAATATAACTGTTCAAGAGCTTGTGTATAATATTATGTTAAACAGCTAAAAAAAAATCTGATATATAATTACATTCAGATATTTATAATACAAAAATATATGTGCATGTGGTGGTTTGTATGTAGACAAATAAAACAATTACAATCATTTCAAAATTATGTGATGTAATTTTTGTTTTATATATATATAGCAAAATGCATCATGACAAGAAGTTGGTTGACCCGACTGCAAATTTATTAAGAGCAAGAGAAACATTACCTCTGTGCCTATATTACCAAACACTGATTTTATAGCAATACTGAACACTCCATCACAAAGTGTAAGACTGAACAATGTTAGAGGAAATCTGCTGAAATGTCTTGTTCCATTTTGCACTTGCTGTACGTAACAGGCCAGTTATATGCAGACAGATGAATAAAACATATTATTTTATCTCACATAACAAAACCCCTGGGTTTGATAAATGCATGCATAACACACATCTCCACAGGGAGTGTACATGCCCTTACAGACCTTACTGAACAGAAAAACTACCCAACTACACGAGTACATCACATGTAGTAAACAAAATAAATAATTAATTATGTTCCTTGGTAGTGAAGGTAGCATAACTGGTTAATGCACGTTAAAGTTTACTCTAAACACAAAATATTATAGGCACATAATTGTTATTATGCCACTACCACGTTTCCTCAAAAAACAAACTTATAAAAATTAATAGGCCTATATAGCTCATTTTTAACAGTTCATCAACCAACAATAATACTTGCCCTAATTTGGATATAACCAAATGCCAAATTTTGCAGTAATGCCAATAAAATGCTAATATGACGCACTATACCTCATGTCCTTACTGATTTATAATTTTCATTCTAAGCTGTGCATTTTTCTATTTAAAGTCAGTTAATAGCTCATGATTATTGTCTTACAGTGTGCTGTTTTGTTTAGAAATCAAGAGCATATAAATTGCTGTGACTACAAAGTTCGCATAACCATAGACGACGACGAACGTGGCTCACACTCAGTCAGTGTCACGTAACGCTAGCACCTAGCCGCAGGCGCTACGACTGGCATGCAGTTGTAACGACTGATTATGATAATGAGCGGCGATGACGCCAGCCGTTGAGCAGCGGAGGTGGGCGCTCGAGCGAGCGAGAAAACTCGCCCCAAGTTTTACACCGACTCGCTTCAAATAAAAGAAAAACACAAACCAATACAGTACAACATGCACCGATGACAGGATTATTGTTTCAAAACATTGGTTCACACAATAACATGATGTCTGTAAAAGTTGATCGTGTATTTAATCAGTAATTATGCAGCAACTTGAGCGTTACTCAGAGTTACCATTGCTCAACTTATCATGCATGATCAGTGTCAGTGCCGAGTGACCACAGCCCTATTCTATTTAAAAGAAAAACGCCAAATCGGACACTTGGATCAAAATCTGTTGTTTGTTGCGTAGCACAATAGACTGTACTACAACTGGTGACGTTTGTGTAATGCGACAAACGCGATTCAGGTTTTTTCCAACATCGCAATTTTGATCGACAATCCAAAATTGGTAAATCTGACGATCAGGAAAGTCGAAGGACAGGTTTCGCAGTGACCATATACGCGTAGAAAACATAAATAATACAACTTAAAAACACAGCAAATTACACCAAATTATAGAAAAATGCACCGCACATGTAGTAGTGAAATGCAATATTTACCTTATTTAGTTTTAGACGAAATGTTTCGATGCAAATGCGACGAATTTTCCGCAGCGCACAATCTTCCAAGATGGCACCGTGTAATAGCTGCGCATGCGCATTACACAACCAACCAAGTTTGCTAATTCTATACAAAGCAATGTAGTTATTATATTGAGCTATGCGTTTGCTGGTTCAAATGGAAAAACATCAATGGCATAGTGACTATGTTTATTTGTAATACAATGGGTTGATGCTAAAATTGCATGTGTTACAGGACAAGTTATGATTATAGCGCATGCGCATCATGCAAGCGTAACGACTGACAGGTCAAGTTGCAGGAAATGCGTTATGTGTATTTATGTAAATTAGATTCCAGTCACCGTAGCATTTATATGGCGCCTGTAAGACGTTGGCTAATTCAGCCGAATTCGTTAAATGTTACTGATGTAACATGCTGTAGTTATGCAGATTAGTTCGGATTCACAGAAATGGTTTCCTGGTGTCGAAGTTGACAGCTCGCCGACAACAAGTCAACAAATAAGAGAACACGTTTTTATCCGGTTGTTGGTTGATGACGATTGGGAGTGACAGTTTCCCGACTTCCGCATTTATTACATACTTTAATCTTTTCCCATGGCACAGTGAATTTCAAGAGCAATGCGAGAGCTGGTGGTGCTAGTGTGATGCCGGCAATGCCGTACGGAGATGGGCAAGAGCTGCACTGCGGCAGGGATGCGCTCACGGGACCACTTGGACTACTCGTTCAAGCACTACTCGCCTTTATCGCATTTGGCGCTCTGATAGGTACGTTTTCCTACGAATCGCTACTCTAGACTAAACTCTAAAATAAAGAGAGTTGTATGGCATGGCATATTAGAAGTAATGACATTAAATAATGTGACAGTTAATACAATTATTAAATATTGTAACTTGGGCTAATACACAATTTATAATCTAAAACATGTATAAATACTTACTTACTATTGTAAATAATGGACACTGACTGTACTTTTTGTGTAATGTTAGTTACATAAGTTTGCTTTCATGATTGCAGGATCATGTGTGTAGTCATTTCGGTGTTAAGCATGTGTTAATAGTATAGATATAGTTAAACTGATAGCAGATATAAAAATGAATCACTATATACATTTGAATGAATTCCTGAACTAAATGGAAATGACTCATTGGCCATAAGATAACATACATTATAAAGAACTTAACAGCCACTATCTGGTTTTTAATTTAAGTAAATAACCTTTCAACCTTGGACATCATGGTCCTTACTGTTGCAATGCATCTCCTTCCACATTTCGCATATATATCAGTTGTCTTTTTTCCTCAACATTTGTTGCAAAAACAAATCCATCAGATACACATTAGCAGATTTTATATGTTTGTAACATTCACTGTAAATCACAGTTTTGTATGTCTGTGAGGAACTGCAAAAGATCAGCATAATCATATTGTATCCAGCAGGAATAATAATAGTAAGATAACTTCTATTGTGCCTATAAATCTTTGGAAACCATGCAAGCTCAAAGGCATTTCAATATAAAAAAAAGATTATTAGATCTCAGAGTCGATAAACACTCCCAGTTGTTAACAAATTTATTGATATACCAGGGAACTACCCCGGGTACCCAGAGCTACATAGAAGGAAGCATATTCCAAAGAATAGGTGCAGCTACAAAAAAACGTTGGTATTGACTTTAGGGACAAAATGTAAATCAGAAGTAGATGATCAAAGCTGGATAGGTTTTCTTATGGGAGGAAGCAATGAATGTAAATACGACGTTTGCTTACAAGAAAGTGCCTGGCAATAGTACAGATCTTAAAGATGATACAATATTAGACAGGAATCCACCGCAGAGACTTTAGAAGCGACATGGAAAGAGAAAAATGTGGAGGCCTAGTCGCAACCCTTGCTAACCATTTTTATACATGTGACTGTAACATGTATTACACTATACATACATTACAATAGTCATATACTATAAAGAAGAAATTATTAGCATTCTATTTAGATAATTTTCAATATCTGAAAACCTTCTCGTATATAATTTTTTTTAAATTAAAGTTGGGGCATCCAGACATATGCCATTTTTATGGTAAAGGAAGCTCGGAAGGATATTGGAACTTACTAGTTATTTGAGTTATAGAAATGAACTAACACCTAGGAACTAACGCCTCATCGACCTTTTTGGGTCGGAAGTTGGTCATTTTTAAAGAAATATAATAACGTACCATATTTGCACATGTATAGATTCATAATTAAGGCAGCCAGACCTGCCATATTTCTCAGATTTGCACGTATTTATGTTTTGGTACCCAATATGTACAATTTGGGTCTAATGTGTGTGTATTTTGCTCAGAATCAGGGTCTAAAAACCCTCCCGTGAGTGATATTTTGAATAAATCATGATGTTTATTCACTTGCTGCACATAAACCATATACTGTATTTATGTTCAAATTGCAGTTATGTAATCTATATATTATAGAGAACAACTCCACACAATATTATTGACACAGGCTAAAAAGTTCAGAAGATATTGACTAGTGAAATGTGAATAAAATTATTTATTTTTAACAAGCTGTCGAAAAATGTCTCAGTCTCAAATTTCAAACAGCTGTTACTTCAAAACTATTTCAGCTAGAACGCTTAAATTTTGGATTCTTGCTAATCTTACAAAAGGCTCTCACCATACTGATCTATTCAAAAATCTAAGAGATGACAGCAACCAATTTCTGGAATTTTGGTTGTGTTCACTCGGAATGACCCATATGCTTATCTTTGATTTGCTTTTACATCTAAACTATGTTTAATTGTCAGTCATGTATATCGTATCAAATGTACTAAATATAATCCAGAGCTGTACAAAAGTTCTACTTTAGGTTTTTCTACCCCCAAAACTACCAATGAAGCACACACTGTGTCCAGAATCAGACTCCAAATGAACATGAAATATTACAGCAATTTGTAGTTAAATATATTTAAAAACTGTCAAAATTAATAGTATTCAAAAATCATACAAAAACAACTTTCCCCAGTCACAAGTGTGAACAACATCTTCCAGATCATGGTTACTCAATATGATGCTGCCATCCCACTACCACATAACAAGAATAATTGATGAATTAACGTAGTTGTCTTTGTAAAAAAAATGTAATTGATGTAGTTGTCTTTGTAAAAAAAACTGTTTTGCACAAATGTTTTATGTTATATTTTCCATGTCCAATAACTGACAGTGTCACTTACATTTCTGTATCATTCTTATGTCTTTTAAAATGTGTCCTCCATTCATACATTTCATGTAGAAATCTTACAGTAATATAAAATGGTTAATGCACTCCCTCTTGCCGTCCCCTCCTAAATTGTGTAATTAAATAAGTTCCTTAACAGGACTAGTTTGCCTGCCAAACTTAATGAGCTATAACAGGAAAAAATGGAGCTATAACAGGAAGTAGCTATAATGGACATAGACCCTGCACACAGCTGGAGCATCCTTTCAGCTTTCTTAACCCTTTGATGTAGCCATCATAAATACACAGAGCCACACACCAGAGCCAAAAACACTGTGTTACAATCTCTGCTGGCCATTCAAACCCTTTGAAACAGCCTCCTTTAATACACAGCTATGTGTATTGTAATGTTTATTGACATTCTGTCTGAACCATTTGGTGCAGCTATCTTGAATATACAGAGCCAAGTACAGTAAGTAATCTGTGCAGTTGTATTTGAACTCTTGGAGAGTGACATCAAACTTGTTGAATACACAGAGCCAAGTGTTATCATCTTTGCTGTTCTATCAGAATACCTGGTGTTCATTGGGATGTTGAGCCACATGTTGCATCCATAATTATATATATAATATGTATATATATATATATATATATGTGTATATATACACTGTATGTATATATATATATATATATATATATATATATATATATATACATACACTATATATATATATATAAAACATGTATGTATATATATATATATATATATATATATATATATATATATATATATATATATATATATAGTAACAGGTTAGCAGAACCAGTACATGTTGTTTTGCATTTTTTGGAAAATAAAATATTAGAAGTCGGAAACCGCTTTCATGCCCTGTAATAAATAAAAACCTACACATTGTACATTAACTAAATTCAGCAATGCATCAATCCAAATTGTTATTTTCCAGTGAAACGGTATTGTGAACCAAAGCGAGAGAGGAGATCTTGGAAGATTTGGTAAGTCAAAAAAATCTTATACTCTTGTTTTGTTAATGTTTTATCACATTAACAATTATTTATTTATTTATTTGTTATTTAAATATTATTATCTTTTTATAAATTAGTGTACAGCTGTACAACCCTCCAAGCCACTACATAAGTATGGTTGAAAGGGATTCTTTTTAAGCTTGTATGCATTTGTACTGTCTCAAAACATGTTAATTTTGCATAAGTACTTTCCAATATGTAACTTATTTTGTAAATCACGTTGAGCCTGCTGCCACGAGGGTGATTAATTAAGCAGCCCAGTTATAATGAATATTCATGCACTCGCAGTGAATCATACAATGACCATTCACTTTAAAGTTTAAACACACTGAACTTGTTGGATAAAACCAAACCGAACCGAACCGAACCGAACCGAACCGAACCGAACCGAACCGAACCGAACCGAAACGAAACGAACGAACGAACCGAACCGAACCGAATATATGTGACTGCCATATACAGATAGTATAGGCAGAGTCCATACTAGAAACTCCAAGTACGGGAAGTTATTTTTTCAATATGTTGTTAGGTTATAAATGATTAATAAAATACATTTGTAATGAAATGTAAGCATAACATTACATGAAATGACTATGTTAACAAGATTAATTTATAAATGCATGCATTACAAAGAGTTTACACTTTTTAAAGAATCACACAAAGTGTGTGGATAAACAAAACATGACTGTATAAAATACATAAAATATAAAGACTTTGGGGTCCTCTAGCAGACAACTTATGTAATATACAAACAGCACCTAAATGATAAAGTCACAGTATCACAGTCATCTCCCACAGGTTTGCCACCAAGTAAGATAAGGTGTAGTTTTTCTCAGATAAACATGTTAATTTTATATGTGTCATTTGAGCACGTACTGCAGGAAAGAGTGTGCCATTTCAACAAATGATGTCACATGCAAAGGGAATCCTAATATTGTATGCGTGCATGTGTACGTGCATGTGTGTGTGCATGCGTGAGTGTGTGCGTGCGTGCATGCGTGTGTGCATGCATGAGTTAGCATTCAAGCTTTACCCCAACATTGACTTGGTCAACCAGACAAACAATTTCAAACAGTTACTGGTCTGGCATCAAAGTTACTGACTGATCCGTAGCCCTGGTTTGATGGCATTTAGATAAAGTTTTATTATTAAAGGTTTTTTGTCCTGTGGGCCAAAAGTCCTAAGGCATGGCATCACTTTGTGTCAACCGTTCGCCATTCGCCATGGGTCATTAGCTTACAGATCTCAGAAACCGTTGAAGATCTGTTTTTCAAATACTGCATAGACATTTCTTAGTGTACTGTTACTATGCACAAGAAATGTACATTTAATTGAGACATTTCTAAACCTCCTAAGGCCCTTCAAGGCCTAACAATTTGTACATTTTAAGTTTTCCTATTTTATTTGAATTATTATATTATACTTTTCTGAAGCTTTTCCTCTAATTTTGCACAGACATACACAAACTCCCATGGTGACTGTGTATTTGGGCAACACCCCACACATAGCTTTATGCAGAGACTTGTCCACCTGTCATTTGGAAGGGTAAAACCTTTTGTCGATGGGTAGAAATATGGGTGGGCGGGTAAAAATGGAGCAAAATGTCTTCCCAAACTATTGTCAATTTTGCCTTAGAAGTGAGTGTAAATGGTGTCACATGTTAGTAACTTAGTAGTACATTTCAGGTCTCAGACACATTTAAAGTTTGTAAACTGGCTTAACAGTTTAACAAGATTTAACAAGATTGCCACCTAGAGATTCAACTCTAGATGGCAGGTGGACTAGGAAGCCATTTGGCTTATCGAGAGTCCAACCTATCTATCTAAGTATACCCCGCCCGTCTTAGGTATATGTCGATTTTATTTTTAAATATATTAACACTACTAGCACCTACACAATCAGCTGATAATCTGTTCCATTCGTTTACTGTTCTTTGTGAAAATGAAAATTTCTAATATCTAGTCTACACTGCTTCTTTGCTAATGTAACTTCATGTCCTCTAGTCCTTCTCTCTTCCTTGACTGTGAAAAAATATTTCTGTCAATATTTTCATATCCATTCAATATTTTAAACACCAATCTGATCTCCTCTCAATCTTCTGGTTTCTAGTGTTGTTAAACCACATTCTTTTAGACGCATTTCATAACTAATATTCCTGAGTTTTGTATCATTTTGGTTGCTCTCCTTTGTACTCTTTCTAGCATATCAATATCCTTCTTGCGATATGGCCTCCATGCTTGTATACAATATTCTAAGTGAGGCCTAACTATTGTTTTATACAGCGTATTATTAGTTCTTTTTCTTTGTACACTATATTTGCCTAATTAATCCAAGAATTTGGTTTCCCTTCGCTGCTGCAATTCCACACTGCTCTGATACCTTCATGTCAGCACTAATAGTTAACCCTAAATCCTTTTCCTTAAAGGTAGTATTTAGTACAGTATCACCCATTGTATATTGTGCATCTTCATTCCCATGTCCTGTGTGAAGGCACTTACACTTTCCAAAATTAAACAGCATTTGCCACTTCTCAGACCATTCTATCAACTTATTAAGATCATCTTGTAAATGCTGTCTATCTGCATCACTTTTAATTTTCCTAAACACTTTTGTGTCGTCTGCAAACTTCAACACCTTGCTTGTTATGTCATCATCCAAATCATTGATATATATTAAGAATAAAATAGGTCCCAGTACTGATCCCTGCGGTACTCCACTCAAAACCGCTTTCCAGTTTGAAACCTCCCCATCAACTACTACTCTTTGTCTTCTATCAATAAGCCATTTTTCTATCCAGTTGATCATTCCATTTCCTATGCCATGGGCAGCGGGCCTTAAGTTTAAATAGTAGTCTTTGGTGTGGCACTTTGTCAAAGGCTTTTTAAAATCTAAGTAGATTATATCTCTGGTGATCCCTCATCTAGCCACTTTGTGACATCTTCAAAACATAACATATTTGTTAAGCATGACCTCGCTTTTAAAAACCCATGTTGAGATGGGTTTATCAATTTATTTTTAACAAGAAAATCAACCAGGTGATCTTTAGTTAGTCTTTCTAATAGTTTGCAAATCACGATGTTAAACTCACTGGTCTATAGTTCTCTGACTTGTTTCTCGAACCTTTTTAAATAATGGTATAATGTTTGCTTCTTTCCATTCTAATGAACTATTCCCTCCTCTAATGACAAATTGAACACTGTTGCAAGCGGTATGCTGATTTGTTCTACAATTTCCAATAGTAATTTGGGAGGAATCCCATCCACTCCAGGTGATTTATTATCCTTCATATCTCTTATTTTCATAGCTACCATTGTTGGGGTTACAATTAGTTGTCCTAAATAGTCAAACTCTCTCCTTCGAACTTAGTCTCAAGTACTGGTAATATACTAATATCTTCCCTGGTAAACACCGAACTAAAGTACTCATTTAGGTTTTCTGCCATTAAGAATCCCTCTGTTATTATGTTTCCATCACTACCTTCTAGAGGACCGACCTTATCCTGAACTTTCTGTTTACTTGAACATACGCATAAAAACTCTTGCTGTCATGTTTTATATTAAAAGCTATTTTTTGTTCGTAGCTTCTCTTTGAATTTCTAATTTCAGCTGTAGCTTGATTAAGTGCTTCTTAAACTTAGTCTTCTTCACTTCCGGTATGTCTATATGTCTTCCACATCATTTGCTTGTACTTGATTTTTCTAATGGCTTCCTTCGATAAGTGTTTCTTCTTTGACCGTTTCCCCTGTTTTTTCAAGGGGACAAATTTGTCAACGACGCAGTCAATTTCACTCTTTAAAATATTCCAGCATTCTGTTCTGTCTTATTCTTCAGTGTGTTATTCTCAGTCTATCCTTGCTAAATATTCCCTCATGTCCTTATATCTTCCTTTTAAAAATTTTTCCTGTATTAATTTTTCTTTTGTTTTTCCCTTTCCTTTGTGAAAAATGTATCTTTGTGTATCCCCGTGGTCACTTTCTTACATTTTAAAAAATTCCTTCGGACCAATCAACTTCTAACCTTCTCCCCGGGTTCAAAAAAAGAAAGGAAACTTTTCTTTAAAAATTTTAAAAAATTTTGATCCTTCCTGGTATTTGCGAATGTACTGAAACCCAGGTTTAAAAACCCTTTTAAAAAAACCCCGACTCACTTCTTTGATAGCGATATTTTTTTTTTCCATGCTTATTTTTGGATTTCAACACTAACCCAACATTTAAATGTTGATTTTCCCTTTAACTATTTTAACAAAACATTTTTTTCCCCACTTTCTTTTTTTTTCTAATTTTATTTCTAAGTTTGGGAGGGATTTTTTTTAATATATAAAAAAATTTCCGCCCCCTTCTTCCTAATCTATCTTTCCTAAACATTAAAACCCTGTCATTCCTAATTGGGCATCTGATAAAATTGGGGAAAAAAGATTTAGTTAACCTTTTATGTGGGGTCAAATCTTTCTACCATAATTTTTATTTCATTTTTTTTTTTATTATTTTCCTTTCTTTAAACAAAAAATTTAAAACCCAAAATTCCTGGGTTTTCCCCAGGCTGTTTTTTTTGTTTGATTTTTTTTTTCTTTTCTGACTATGCCTTTTATTTGGCTTTTGTGACCCCCTTTTAAAAGTTTAAAAGTTAAAAACCTGTTCCATTATTCATCGATCGAAGAAGGTTTTTTGGAGAACACTGCTGCGCCTTTTCCCAGAGGGAGGCCATCCCCAAAAAACAGTCTTCTTTCCCAAACCAAAAATCCACACAAATCTACAAACCAACCCCTTTCTTCTTCACAACTGCCTAAAAAGCCCGTTAATTGCCACCCTCTTAAAAAATGTTTTTCCCCCTTCCCTCATCACTGGCAAGTTTCCCTTTGGAGAGAAGATCTGTTCAACTCTCGCCTTTTTTAAAGTGTCTCCCAACTTCTGTATCTTTTACTATCCTGGTTTTTCCCTTTCCCGTTCAGTTCGCCCTTTTACAGGTACTAATAAGCCCCCCTTGGCCAGCCCCAAAACGTTTTCCCCCTTTTCATCACATCCTCTATCCCCCCCCTCAAAGGAAAACAAAACGTTTTCCTTTGTTTAATGTCCTGTCTGTTTTTCCCAAAAGGGGTTATAAATTTTCCTTTCTGTTCTCAATCCCCCCTGATCACTGCTTCAGGTGCTTTCCCCCGTTTTCTTTTCCCTTTGTTACTTTTCCCCTCCCCTTTTTTCCCCGGTTTTCCCCTTTCCTACTAACTCTTGGGTTTAGAAGTCCATTTTCCAACACCCAAACATTGGAACCGAAACCCTTTCCCCCTTTTCTCTGACCAAAATTTTTCCCACCCCGGAACGGCAAAATCCACCAAGCTGTGGCAGGGTTAAAACCAAGTGCCCCCTTGCCTTCACTTGCCGCTTTTTAGGTGCCATATTACTTTTTTAAAATCAACTCTTAGTTTAAACCAAATTTGTCTTTAGAAAGACTTTTTTTTGTTTATTGTGTACAGCAACTGCAGCACACTATGTTATAAACAACTTACTACCCATGCTACCCTGAACAATAAGTTTAGTCTGTCTGGTACCCGTTCCCTAGCGGAAACGTTGGACAATACCTATATAAACAAACAAGGGTTTCCCTACTAAAACGCTTGTTTATTTTTAATAACAATGATACTTTTTCACAGTTTTATCTTACATATGTAGTTGTTACTTTTATTGCTTTATCTCTTATATACTATATCAAATAAAGAGATTTGCTCAATCTTGTTTACAATTTGTTGAAGCCTAGATTACCCTTTTATCACCCACTATATTAATCTGTTCAAAAATACTGTTAACTAACAAACTTTAACCAAAACTACTACCCCAGTACTCAATATATGTCCAGTACCACTTTATGAATAACCTTAACACAAGAATAATACTTAACAATCAATATTTCCGCTTGTTTTTCAAATTTGTTACACCACCAATTTCAAACCTCTACATCCACCAATTTTCCCGCCAAGATGACATCCATGTGTCCACCAAAACATGTGTGACTGGCACAAATGTGGTCCTGCATAAAGCTCTGACCCCACAGTACCATCTAGCTTCATACTCATGGCCTTCTACTGTCCATCCAAACTGTGTCTAATTGCTCTCCAGCACAGTCATATGGGCTGTGTCAGTGTGTCAGTAACACAGTAGATCCCTTGTAGACTGGACAGTTGATGCCTGCATGTCTTATGCTATCTTTTCATTTGAACTACTGATTTTGTGTGCAAGTCGTGTTTATTTGGATGTTTGTTTAATTATCTTTAAAATTATGTGACTTTTGTGCCTACTGGTTAAAGATATATACTCTTGCCAATAACTAACAATTGACAAAGATTGAAAATTAATATTTTAGACACCAATAATGTACAAATTCACATACTTTATTGATATTGCTTGCTGCATTCACACAGTATAGCTGTGTTTCTGGTCATCGCATATGAATAACCAGAGAAAATCCCAACCAATGAGGTGATTATGGTGAAGAGACTAGCCAGTGACTATGATTCACCAAAACACCTTTCATTCATAATTACCAATTCACCATAATAGTCCAAAGGACTCCAGGGCCACTTGGCCCATTTTTTATTTTGTAAACCTCATTCAAGCCCTTGAAAGTAGGGAACAATTTGCTTCAAATTCAATTGTACTTTTTGAATTTATCATTGAATAGGTACAGCAATTGAAAACTGAAGTTGAGTATATCATTTAGAATTACTGATAGACTTACCACTAGTACAACACAATTGGCATGCATTCATTATGGGTTTTCAGAGCAGTATATAATGTATTCTATCTAGATACTGGGACTGACTACTGTTGGCTGTATAGGTCATTGCTATAGTTGTCTACACATGAGAACTTATCTCTGGCAGGGATCTACTGGTAGTTCATTTATGTGCATGCTCCATTGTTAATACAGACACACCCTTGCCACATGGCTTCATTCTGGGTGTGGCTGTCAGCATTGCTACCTGCAGTGGCACATTGACTACCTGCAGTGGCACATTTACTACCTGCAGTGGCACAGTGACTACCTGCAGTGGCACATTGACTACCTGCAGTGGCACATTGACTACCTGGTAGTGACCAGGTAGTCTCACTTAGCTACATGACTTCCCAGAGAAAATAGTCTGGTCACATAGCCTGCTTTTGAATGTTATCCTTGTAAGGTGCTGCCACCTCATGGAGCCTGAGTAATCGAGGCTAAGCCTGCCATAATACCTGCTTCATAAACAACTGCAAATTTGTATTTAAGTTTATTTTTGTGCGAATGTAAGTTTAATTTTGAATAGTTTTTATAATATAGTATTATCTGATAAAAAGGGTACTATTATTTAATTTGTCATTTCAAATTCAGCCTGAGAACCAATCAGCATCTCTGCCCCATTCTGGGGTAAGGCCGCCCTGGTGGCAACATCAGCAGAGCATAATTCTACCAGACGCATTTGAGGGGCTAAAAGGTGCTGCCACCTCACAGAGCCGGGGTAATCGAGGCTATCCACTGGCATACTGATTACTCATTTGGGAAGATATTTGATGTATGCAAAATTAATATTCCCGTCCGCTAGTTCATACACTAGTAAAGATAAGAGCGGACTAGTAAACCTGCCTAATAACTAGTCCGGTTGTCTAGTAAAGGTCAATGTGTCATCCACCCTATATCAATCAATCAAGTCTTTGTAGTCACGGTGATCCTAACCCTAACCCATCCACAGGCTGGGGGTGTAACTAAATCCCAAGTCATTAAAACATTGATAAGTTGTTGCCAGTGAGCAACTAGCTGTAGCAGCTTCTTTTACTGATAAATGATGGAAGACACTTGTCTGGGCACTATTTGTAATATTAACTGTTCTTTGATGTCTATAATTTTTAGTGTGATATTTTTATTTTCCATTAATAAGTCCAGTAAAACATTTTTTCATAACATTGTAATGCGAGGTAAATTTCCAGAATGATTATCGAAAATTCATAATGGTAGGGTGGTACTACCAGTCAATGAGCGCAATTGACGTTCTTTTTCAATTGTGCTTTTTTATACAAATCATATCTTAATTTTTTAATTAAGTATTTTCGTTATTTATGTATTATTTCTTACCTTTATGAAAAGTGCATTGTTATTTAACTGGGGTTTCAACATATACTATTTTTTAGTTTTAAAACAAATTGGATCGATTTATATTTGGATTGTTTTTATATTTTGGCGGATTAGTACATAAACCTTTTGGTGGATTAGTAAACGTTAGACTTTACTAATCCCGCTGTCTTGTAAAATAAATGCCGAAGTTCTACTCCGTGTATGTTTCTCAGATCTGTACTGCCATCATCTATACTAACATATAAATGGATGACTAACAAAACCTCCCACAGACTTCCCCATCCCAGTCCTCGACACAAACGGAAGGATATTAGATTTCTATGAGAGTTCTGGTTTGGGAAATAGTAAACCTTTGAACTCTAAACAATGAACATATATCTGCCACAAATGGGCAAATTCATACTCCAAGAACTATACACCAATGACCTTTTCAGGGACAAGAGCATTTAATGTTCTCAACATGGGTAGCAGAATAATTACTTGAAATAAATATACCGGAATGTCACACAATTTCACCGTCATTTAAAAGCACTGATCCACTTCCTTGATGTCCAGATGGGGAATGTGTGGGTAGTTTAGATAAACCCTACACTCGTTTAATTATAAAGAAACTTTAGGTAAGTGAAGTGACTCTGGTTGTAATATGTCGTAATTTTGCAAAGTTGGTTGACAGGCCAGAGAGAGCAAGGACAGTTGACAACGTCAACACAAAAACAGGGCATAACTAATCATGTCTCGCATTCATGTGACGATTCCAGTTTTGACAATTATCCCGGTACTTTTTCAAGACTTGATTAGATATGTAGAATGAAATAAGTTAATAGTTTGTGTGATGCTTTTCATAAAACGACATTCAAAACATTGTGCGATCAAGCCAGCGTGTGGCCACTGCTTCTTCACAAGATCAATTTGAAATTACCAAATAATCAAACTGAGTAGTGTATGTATTTTTAAGAATTGTTCAATATCTTTGTTGTATATAATATGTAAAACAGAGGAAAATAACAAAGTGTAATGTTGTCTAAAACTGCAATCATTCTCTACACCACATAATGCGTAAAGGGTACAGACATTATTTAGTGGTTTCCCACGGCACCCAGATCTCCACAATAATGGTTTTGAAAGTCAAGAATAGTTCCATGTTTTCTTATTATGAATTACATTCTGTAAGGTTGTGGTCAACGTTGCGTCACGCTGTTCAAAGTGTCGCTGAGACATGCATGAATGAATCATTACCATTATAGTTAGACGACAAAGCATATTCAGGCTTGAGTCACTGGTTGTTAGACACGTGCAAAAATAGCCCCATTCAGTGTATAAATGGACTTGGAGATACTTGACTACAAGTATCAGCATACTACAGTTGTTGCAATTTTATAACAAAAAGTGTCCAAATGCCTTTGCCTTGTGCAGTGCAGAACTCATACATATTTATTTTACAATTTGTGTAGTGGGGTTATAATTAATGTCTTCTAAAGGTATTGCAATTTCCGGTGAACACCATGTGGCTTATGTCATTTGACATTGACAAATAACAAGAGGATGACAAATTACTCATCATTTCCTTTTCATGAAAAATCCATTAGGATTATTCTAAAAACTACATGTGTTGTACATTAATGAAACAGAGTCATTTAGTCAGGCAGTTTTTCATAAATATGGTCTTTTTTTAATACAAAATAAATCACTGTGATAACAATTTAAAGTTACCTGTAATATACATCTGTGTTGGCACACCTGTGGCATCTGTGTTGGCACACCTGTGGCATCGGTGTTGGCACACCTGTGGCATCTGTGTTGGCACACCTGTGGCATCTGTGTTGGCACACCTGTGGCATCTGTGCTGGCACACCTGTGGCATCTGTGCTGGCACACCTGTGGCATCTGTGTTGGCACACCTGTGGCATCTGGGTGCTGGCACACCTGTGGCATCTGTGTTGGCACACCTGTGGCATCTGTGCTGGCACACCTGTGGCATCTGTGTTGGCACACCTGTGGCATCTGTGTTGGCACACCTGTGGCATCTGTGCTGGCACACCTGTGGCATCTGTGTTGGCACACCTGTGGCATCTGTGCTGGCACACCTGTGGCATCTGTGTTGGCACACCTGTGGCATCTGTGCTGGCACACCTGTGGCATCTGTGTTGGCACACCTGTGGCATCTGTGCTGGCACACCTGTGGCATATGTGCTGGCACAACTGTGGCATCTGTGTTGGCACACCTGTGGCATCTGTGCTGGCACACCTGTGGCATCTGTGCTGGCACACCTGTGGCATCTGTGTTGGCACACCTGTGGCATCTGTGCTGACACACCTGTGGCATCTGTGTTGGCACACCTGTGGCATCTGTGTTGGCACACCTGTGGCATCTGTGTTGGCACACCTGTGGCATCTGTGCTGGCACACCTGTGGCATCTGTGTTGGCACACCTGTGGCATCTGTGTTGGCACACCTGTGGCATCTGTGCTGGCACACCTGTGGCATCTGTGCTGGCACACCTGTGACATCTGTGCTGGCACACCTGTGGCATCTGTGCTGGCACACCTGTGGCATCTGTGCTGGCACACCTGTGGCATCTGTGTTGGCACACCTGTGGCATCTGTGCTGGCACACCTGTGGCATCTGTGCTGGCACACCTGTGGCATCTGTGTTGGCACACCTGTGGCATCTGTGCTGGCACACCTGTGGCATCTGTGCTGGCACACCTGTGGCATCTGTGCTGGCACACCTGTGGCATCTGTGCTTTGGGACACCTGTGGCATCTGTGCTGGCACACCTGTGGCATCTGTGCTGGCACACCTGTGGCATCTGTGCTGGCACACCTGTGGCATCTGTGCTGGCACACCTGTGGCATCTGTGCTGGCACACCTGTGGCATCTGTGCTGGCACACCTGTGGCATCTGTGCTGGCACACCTGTGGCATCTGTGCTGGCACACCTGTGGCATCTGTGCTGGCACACCTGTGGCATCTGTGCTTTGGCACACCTGTGGCATCTGTGCTGGCACACCTGTGGCATCTGTGCTGGCACACCTGTGGCATCTGTGCTGGCACACCTGTGGCATCTGTGGTGGCACACCTGTGGCATCTGTGCTGGCACACCTGTGGCATCTGTCTTGGCACACCTGTGGCATCTGTCTTGGCACACCAGCACAGATCAAATAACTTGAGTTGGTCAATAGTATCATTTTATTATTTCCTATTTCAGAAGTCATTTGATAGAACATGCCATCTGATCTGTGTCTTCAGCTTGGAATCATGGGATGTGACATTTGCACCCACACCTCACTGTCAACTGTTGTCTCTTGTAGGTTCTTTGACACATCTAAGCAGGGCCTGGGTGCGGCCATCATCCACTTTGCCAATGTCTTCCTGGCAAGCATGTTTGTGGGAGACCCTTGCACTTGGTAAGGATAATTTTTTTTTGTCTATAGCAATTTTAACTACATAGTCATACTGTTTATTCAATATTGTAATTGTGGGGAAGCTGATATATTGTTCTCAAAATGGATATAAATTTGCCCTTTTTACTGTCGACAAAACCCGATTTCTAGTTTGAATCATTCATTTCATTATAACTCTTGTGTTTTATCACTATATAATGTCACATAGACTACTGTGTCATGCCTACTGTTTGTGTCATTCGTATTGTTTGTCCGCAGGTACATAGTGAGTTTCTTACTTGACTCAACTGTTGGTCTGTTGGTCATCTACGTTGGTCTCCGCATTTCACAAGTGATTGTTGTTAAGAAAGGCTGGAATCATCTGCGGCTGGGGGAATATGGTAAGTATAACTCTCAAGATCAGTTCTGAGTAGACAGGACAACCATAATTGAAGCCATCCTGACTACAGTGTACATGTGTAATGCCAGTGTAGACTCCTGTGCTGATTTTTTAATTCGGAGCTGTATGCAATACAATATATGTTGTTTTTGTCTTTCTCCTGCTTTACAATCCTTTTTATACAGTCGTTTATTTTGTATTTTCATCTCTGTATTGTAGTGTTTTATTGTTAATTATTCTATGTTGTACTGAATTGCACTAAAGCATGTCTTTGTGATGTTTTGATTGGTTGTTTTTGCATACAAATGTCAACATTATTAATATATGAAAGAATGCAGTTACCTTGGCAATGATTTCCAGATGTGATGGTTTTCCTAAAAACAAAATGTATTTGATCACCACCATAATTGTCTTTGTATATTCTCCAGCTGCTGTAAATATGATCTAAATTGACCTGATGAATGAAAACATAACGATTTGTAGTTACCAAGAGATGGTCGTCTTTTTGTACAGATCTGATCATTTACATGGAAATCTGAAACATTCACATGTTTAAAATTTATCTATTTGACAGTCAGATGATGATTAACTTGTAAATGCTTTCACTTGCATTTCACACTGACTTCTTCAAATGATGTCATCATAAACATGAGGTGGGTCACAGTTGCCCTCACCTCAGTTGATATGTGCATGCTGACATCAGCAGACATCATAGACACTGAAGACGTGTGTGTGAGATGCAGACGAACGTCTCTGTCAGACTAACTGATGTACACAGCACATGACAGTCTGTTTACATAAGTCCACATTATGGATGAGATCTCTGTCAAACTTTGCCAACACAGTTAGTAACTGATAAATATGTGAATTACATCACTACTCTGACATGACGTCTCCTAAAGGAAACATTGCTGCATATATTTGACACTTTAGCACATTTCTTTTAAGCTCTTGTCATAAACATCATCTTCTGAAACCAGAATTTCAACAAAACACATTATGATAAAATGTGTTCAGGAAGCCATTTTTATCACTTGACTGAGTTTGCTAAACAACCTGGATACATCAGTTGTTTAGATGTCACCAAAAGCAGTGTTTGTTCCCATCTGTGTCCAGTGTCTGCTGTGTCTGTGTCTGTCTGCAGGAGACCCCCCTCAGGCCACCGCGTGGTTCGGTCAGTGCGTCATCTACATCATTGTGATGTTTGTCGAGAAGTTTCTCATGAGTCTTCTTGTGCTGTTTGACTTCTGGAAGAAGGTCAGTGTCATCGCCTCAGTGGACAGTTAGTCTCCATCTGCTACAGATGTCTCTGGCTGTGGTCAGCTAGGGGTCATCTGCTACAGATGTCTCCACTGTGGTCAGAGGTCATCTGATACAGGTGTTTCTTTTTGTAGTGATCAGTTAGTGGTCATCTGCTACAGATGTTTCTTGTAGTGGTCATAGTGGTCATCTGCTATAAATGTTTCTTGTAGTGGTCATAATGGTCATCTGCTACAAGTGTCTCTCAAAGGGATATCTAACTGGATTGAATCATCAATATGTTGAACCACATTTTAATGGCCTACTTTGACGATCAGCTGCTTACTTGTGATGTTTTGGGTTAAACAGGACAGGGTGTTGTAAGGTTGTAGTTGTCACAGATGTGTCCATGTAGTTGGATGTGAATCAGTTTTACAAGTACTACACAGTCCAAATGTTGAATAGTTGTCAGTTTAATACTTCACCACTTCATATGAGAAAACATTCATATCGCAAAGACATCAGCACAAACAATATTTGGATTGTCGTTACTTACAGTGAGTGCCCACAATGTTAAGTTAGACTTATCTTGATGAGTCATTGGGAGTGTTTGATGACAACTTGTGTTTGTTGTTATTTGTTAGGTGCGGCAGCTGATTATGTCACCAATACGCAGTCCAAAACTTGAGTTGGTCATTGTCATGTTCATTGTGCCTTTTGTCGTCAATGTAAGTACAACAAAATAGAACTTTGGATGATCTAAACATGTTTCAGTGCAACACACCATGAACTCTTTCACTTCTCTCTATACAATCCAGTGAAACTTTCAGTTATTTCAACTATTAACACCGTCAAATTCATTAGGTGAATATAAAACATCCTGTGTTTTTATGAAAAATAGAGAAACAGAAAAATAAACAATGATATATCTCTAGAGATCATCCAGCATGTTTGAGTGCACTTCAAGCGCGTGCAGACACACATGTACTTCAAGCGCGTGCATACACACATGCACTTCAAGCGCGTGCAGACACACATGTACTTCAAGCGCGTGCATACACACATGCACTTCAAGTGCGTGCATACACACATGCACTTCAAGCGCGTGCAGACACACATGTACTTCAAGCGCGTGCAGACACACATGCACTTCAAGCGCGTGCATACACACATGCCCTTCAAGCACGTGCAGACACACATGCACTCACAACATATCATTTAAAAAAAACATGGTCAAAGAAGGTTTTTTTTATTACTCATGTAAACTTTTTTTATTACTCATGTAAGTTTTCCCATATAAGTTATAACTGAAACCACACTCCAGTTTGTAATGCAAGAGCTCTTGATATGTGTAATAAGTAAGCAATGGTTATGTTATCATGTATTTTAATTTCACATATAATCAATGCATCTCAACCATCTTACTATGTTTTTATTTAGTTTAGGACAAAAACCAAGAATTTTTTTTGCAAATAAACCACAGATAAAGAAAAAGTAAAATTGACATTTAGACACAAACGTGTACACCTGGTAACTACCAATTTGCAGCAGGCATTGTACGTGCAGTGACTAAGCCATGAATGTAATGGTGATCGTAATGGTGATTACAGTGAACAAACTACATGTGTTGTAATTGATTATGCTTACTTCCTAAGTAACCGTATTTGTAAACCTCTTCATAATTAGCTAAAGTAATCACAGTTGGTTTCCTGCGTGTTATAACAGCTCCACCGATGTCTTCTGTGTCTTCAGGCGTTTATCTTTTGGGTGGTGGATAACTTCCTGAAGCGTCAGATCCGGACGTCGACGCCACTGTCACACCCAACCGACAACTGCTCCAGTCTGAGGTACATCCGGGCTGATGACACAGTCAGCTTCTACCGTCGGCCGGCAAGTGACACTGACTCCGACATACTAATGGCCACCGACGATGATGTCGACACCCGACAGCAAGAACACTCCGATGAACTTTTGACCCCAGAACCATCATCTGAACAGACGTCAGATCGGTACAGACTCCTTGGGCCAGCCATCACGTAGTCATCGTGCATTATGCCTGGGTCAGAGATGTCTGGGCCTCGTCTAAGTTTGACACATTTGTGATCATATCACTACCATACATACTTGCTGCCCGCAAGTCGGACACAGTAATCAACAGTTTTTTACAAACATCAAAAGAAATTTATGCACTAAAAATGTAATGCTCTATTTCTGCAACATTTATTCAGTTTGAGCAAAAACAAGTGGTCAAAAGATGTTTTAGTGAAATACTTACAAGTAATAACTATGAGATGAAATTGTCTGAAAAACATTTCCATGACTTAAGTCGGAATGGCAAGTCATAGGTGTCCTCATTTCACGTGTTTAGACAAAATGTAATAAAAATTTCTTTATGTAGTCAATAATAATAATATCAATTGACATGCTCCAGTGGTGATCCCTATAGTGACACCATTGGGGTCTCACAGTCTTCCATTTTAGTGAATATTTCATCACATGAACAAAACACCAGACGACACACAAGCAGATGATGAAATAATGCCTGATAGTTAACTAGGTAAGCAAAATCCATTTTACATGGATATACCGGTACATATCATTAGCAGTGATAACTAGTGATATGTGTAGGTGCTGACTTGTGAGCGTGTCCGACTGGCGGGTGGGTACCTGATAGTTATTGTGTATGTACAATGTGCTACTTTAAGGTACATTTTTGAAGTTCTCATTGTTCGTTGACTTTGCATGACCTGTGATGTAGTGTTTAGCTGTGAGTGAACCAAAGGTTCTGGTAGTCTGGTTGTCTACATCCGTCACTGCCAATGTGTCTTAACCACAAACAACTAGAGACGTTTAAGCAACTGTCGTACATTTTTAACATGTTGTTAGCTAAATATTTTAAAGAGTCATCGTATTCTAAAGCTACTGCTCAGATGTTTGACCAATTGAAAATGTCACGAACGACATGTGACCTTGCAGTTGTACTGTGGTCATTACTGTGGTCATTACTGTGGTCCGGGTGCGGTGTGGCTGCATATGGGGGTGTTGGCTCCACTGCATGGCTTAGTACTTTCTTTGTGGACAAAACTTCTGTCTTACATGATCTATTGCTGAGTGACAAACCACCATTGGTCAGCTGTACTCTCATTTGTCTTGTTCACCATTTATGGGCATGTGTGAAAATCGTCCCATTTTCTACTTCAGGCAAGTCTGTGATGTAACTGGATCGACCTTGCGGGAAGCACAGTGTTTCAGTATTACAGGAGGATGTCACATGTGGCACCACCTGGTGAATCATGTGTAAACTACACCAACAGCATTCCTATAGGGTGCACTTATTTAATTAAGGTGGATTTCAACTAATAGGCAGATGTTGAGACTTGGTCAAACTGTTTCATCTGATGGTCCTTGTACCAGGGCTACGTAACACTAGGGGGACTGAACTGGCGTGTCAAGTGTGTCCTCTTTATGCGGGTGTTCATTGCATCAGAGGTCTTTCTAGTGAGAAGCCTCAATATGATGGTTATGTATCCTATAAATGTACATATTTCCACCAGCTGGTGATTATGTTACATTCCACAGTGATTTAACTTTACCGTAAAGCCATGCGTTAATTACAACATGGCTGAATACTTTTCGGAAATGTTTGTTTTATGTATTAGTGTCATCAATAGCTGTGGAATGATTGTAAGTCATTCTGTTCAAAGTATCACACCCGTTTTAGAGGTCTCATATACTTTGGTAACAGGTGATAGTAGTAAATGTCGAGAATTATTACATAAATTATAGATGCACATATGATGGTTATTGTCAGAGTAAATGCACATTACCCTGCTTTGAGTTAGTGTCATGGTTAGAGTCACTGTTACCATGTCCTGACACCTATTTGAAAATGTGTCATTTTAAGTTTTTCACATGACATTCAGGTACAGATTTCCACTGAAAAATTTATGCTAAACTGAAAATGTAAATTTGGCCAAAGTTAGAGCTGGGTGAAAATCAGAGCATGTGCAGAAAGTGTTCATTCAGTACTTCAGGGATGTGTGGAAATATTATCACACACGAGAGAAAATGCTATATTGACCTTTTTTCTTAATTGTGTCTACATTTATTTTTACAGAAAATACTGCTACATTTTCTAGTATTAGTACATAAATTCTGTACTAACAAAAACTCTCTCATATCTAATGTGTCCTTCGACCCATTGCAGCATTAACAGACACACTGTATTTTTATGAGCACACAAGTTAAAAGGGTAACAGTTTACATATGTTCCTAAGTAATTTGGGAATGCTGAAAATTCAGTTCAAAGTTATGTGTATGAATATTCCTTTTATATTCACAGGCTACAAAAGTCTTTATGACATAAAATATTGTGTTGTTGTATTGTTTTTATTGTAAAAAGGTTTGAGAGTTGTTGATCTGTTTGAATTTATTAACATCGGTTACAAGGTTAGGTTGGTTAATATTTTAATTGTATATGCCTATTTTATTGTAAAAAATGTTTGCGATATTCTTTTGCTTTATATTAATCTGTTAACATTTTCCTATGGTGCTTCGTACTGCTTACGCAATTCAACTTGTGCATTTAGTAGATAATGATACGCAATTTAGTAATGTGAATTAGTTATATTCTCTGAAAAGACTCAAGTTTATCCACCTACCCGTAGCTATGACAAGTTTTGCATTTAGATGGCTGCATCATTTTTTCATGCAGCTGATCACAGAAAGAAGAACATCTTTTGCTCATTAGGCTGGGTGTGTATTTTGTATGCATGTTTTCATGCAAACGTGTACAAAGAATCTACAGATGTATACATGCATGTACAATGAGGTGTACATGTGTGTACAGTTAGATGAAAGTATGAGGCAGATATGTCACCCTATTCCAACTAACAGAGCAGTATTAACAAATAACATTAATTATTCTTGTCGTTAGAACTGACTATGGGACATATTTTAATTAGAGAATTAATTATTCTGTATATTTGAAAGTGGTTATCAGTTAATTTGTTATTCAGTTTAATCGTACAAGGGCTGTATGTTGTCAGTGGTGTGAATCAAAATGTTGTTTGTTTGTGAGGTAAACTATTTAGGTGCCATTCCTTGAAGGAACCTAGCAGTGACGTGCAGGGCGGTGTCAGCGTTATTTTTAAGTGGTCTGGGTGCTGTAAACAGTGCTATTATTGTGATGTCAAAACAGCAGCAACTTAATGTGATTATAATGTCAAAACACAAATCCGTTGTGTCTGAATGGTTATGCTGCAGTGATGTGTACAAAACGTGTTCGATGTATTAAAATTATATATTTTTCCTGTCATTTCTTTGTCTTTCAACAACAACGTTGTTGCTTACTTTTAAATTAGGCAGATCTTCACCATTAAGAACACAAGTTACTGGGCTAAAGAGGTCACGGTAACAAGGTGACTGTATAGTAGGAGTATTGCCTATTCTTAACTTTTGCAGAATTTATTTGGGATTGTCCGTAATTACCAGGTGGCTGTTCTGCAGAGGTAATAATAAGCAAAGTTCAAATGTATTTCATCTTTGTATACATTAAATGTAATAATCAGTTGTTACTTCTAGAAATGTACTGAGGAGGGATGTAGAGTACGACCTTCAGTAGGCCCAGAAGAGGGATGTGAAGTATGACCTCTAGAAGGCCACATAGGGGTGTGTGAAGTATGACCTCTAGAAGGCCACATAGGAGGGATGTGAAGTATGACCTCTAGAAGGCCACATAGGGGGGTGTGAAGTATGACCTCTAGAAGGCCACATAGGAGGGATGTGAAGTATGACCTCTAGAAAGCCACAAAAGAGAGATGTGAAGTATGACCTCTAGAAGGCCACATAGGGGGGGTGAAGTATGACCTCTAGAAGGCCACATAGGAGGGATGTGAAGTATGACCTCTAGAAGGCCACATAGGGGGATGTGAAGTATGACCTCTAGAAGGCCACATAGGGGGATGTGAAGTATGACCTCTAGAAGGCCACATAGGGGGATGTGAAGTATGACCTCTAGAAGGCCACATAGGAGGGATGTGAAGTATGACCTCTAGAAGGCCACATAGGAGGGATGTGAAGTATGACCTCTAGAAGGCCACATAGGAGGGATGTGAAGTATGACCTCTAGAAGGCCACATAGGAGGGATGTGAAGTATGACCTCTAGAAGGCCACATAGGAGGGATGTGAAGTATGACCTCTAGAAGGCCACATAGGAGGGATGTGAAGTATGACCTCTAGAAGGCCACATAGGGGGATGTGAAGTATGACCTCTAGAAGGCCACATAGGGGGATGTGAAGTATGACCTCTAGAAGGCCACATAGGAGGGATGTGAAGTATGACCTCTAGAAGGCCACATAGGGGGATGTGAAGTATGACCTCTAGAAAGCCACAAAAGAGAGATGTGAAGTATGACCTCTAGAAGGCCACATAGGGGGATGTGAAGTATGACCTCTAGAAAGCCACAAAAGAGAGATGTGAAGTATGACCTCTAGAAGGCCACATAGGGAGATGTGAAGAATGACCTCTAGAAAGCCACAAATTAAAGAGAGATGTGAAGTATGACCTCTAGAAGGCCACATAAGGGGATGTGAAGAATGACCTCTAGAAAGCCACAAAAGAGAGATGTGAAGTATGACCTCTAGAAGGCCACATAGGGGGATGTGAAGAATGACCTCTAGAAAGCCACAAAAGAGAGATGTGAAGTATAACCTCTAGAAGGCCACATAGGAAGAATGTGAAGTATGACCTCTAGAAAGCCCCAAAAAGAGAGATGTGAAGTATGACCTCTAGAAGGCCACATAGGAAGGATGTGAAGTATGACATCTAGAAAGCCACAAAAGAGAGATGTGAAGTATGACCTCTAGAAGTCCACATAGAGGGATGTGAAGTATGACCTTTAAAACGCCACTCAATGAATACCAGCTTGACACGAATGTGACGAACGGCGATACAAACAGCTAGGAGACGTACAGCCAACGATAACAGAGACGAGCGCAGAGATGCGAGAGAATACATGTCTATAAACCATGATGTGTTCCGCCGTCTGTCTCCATCTGCTGCCAAAATTCGTTTCGATACCACCCTAAACTACACAATCCAGAAGCTATGTAACATATACAATGCTTTTACGAACATATTTGATATTCTCCAGGATGAGTACGTTATTGAAAACTGTTATTGTCATCTCACGATGACAATAAAACTTTACAATAAGGCATAGAACACCCAGGGACACAACAGTCAACACCAAGTCCAACACACGTGAACATAGGACAAGGTCAAGGGGGAGGCTAAAATTCGTCTACTCATCGTGACACCACAAGTTTCCAGTCCTGTCCACATAATATGACATATTTACAGAAAGAAAATGCAATGCAAGATGGAATGACATGTCAGGCAGACACACTTACGTTGAACATCGCAGTAGACGCAGAAGGAGCTGCAATCATGCATTATATTGGTCTACAACTAGGCCCCTACATGATTTTAGGCACGGATTTTTATGCCCAAGAATTCGTCACAAATTCGATTCAAAAATTAAACTTAGGACCAATACAAATACAACTTATTGATTTTATTAGTGGTAATAATGCGTTTTTTCGTAGCTTTATTACTTACATATTATCTTAATTTACTTAAAATACTGGCGCTTGAACGCGCGTCGCGAGCTTGGAATCAGCTGATCGAAAAAAATGACGTCCGTAAATCAGCTGACGAATACAATGCCACTAGATGACGCCAGCAGCGAATAACGTAAATCATGGGTTTCTATTGGTCAGTTGCGTACACACCTCTTTCTCTGACGTCAGAGTCCTTGACCAAAATAGATCAATTGCGATGGCCGCGAAAGCAGTTGTAAGTGAAATAGCGTATAGAGTAAACTCATCGCCGTTTCGCGCAAGCACGTTATTTAGAAGATCGGCGAAGACAGTTCGATGTCAATGTTATTGCTCGCAGGTAGGTGAAATTTGGGGTCGGTCCGATGTTTGGGTAGGCTTTTATTAGCGTTTGAATGGTGGAAGGTGCGCATTTAACGTGAGTCGTTGAGGACGTTTGCTGCGGCTGTGCCGTGTGCGTAGGTTAGTCCGCCTCCGATTTAGGTCTAGTTCATCCGAATTCACAATCTGCCCACCTGATCCGGTCGCTACTGGTGCCACTACCAAGAACTGGATTATGTGTTAACTGAAATCACTGGGTTGTCAGTTGGTGAGAATAGTAATTAATAGTCATAAACGACAAGAATGTCGCCCAACACAGTGCACCAAGCCACCTATGGCTATAGCCTTCCTTGTTATTATTGTGCTAAATCGAAGGCTGCTCCACTGGGCTGTGGCTGGGCGTCGGGTTGTTGGCATATTACTTTCACAACATAGCATGACGCAATGATTCTGAGAATCGGCTTGAATACTCAAGCTCTCATGTCGCTGTTCTAACAACCAATCCACCATCTATATGATTTACCACAGTGACTGTGTATACGTAGGGTGGCAGTCCTAATTTATACTTAGATCTATTTACATTTCAACAATCATTATTCACAATAAATAATTTGTACTGTTTTATTGAAGTTACATTTAACTGGACTGTTCTTCTGTATTATTTGCTTGTGATAGAACTGTTTCTGTTTTATACTTAAACCACCACAAGAAGAGAGCCAGACACAGACAGTCCAATAACAAAGGCTTCTTGTCCCTTATCTAGTTCACCAGTCATCGTCCAGTTCATGACATGTCCCCTCTGCACTGAATGACTCAAATCTTACCTGCTGTGTGCTGCTTGGAGTGTTTTGATTTGGCCAATAATCTTGTTAAATAAAAACTCATAATAATTATGTTAAGAAAATTGTGGGTCCTTTATATATTAAATGTAGAGGACTGATGGCAATGACACAATCATGACACAGGGTTCAGTTTAAAGTGTCGGCTTCCAGAATGCACTGCCCTAGACACTTTGCCCTGACCAAACTGACCTGTTCACATAAACATTGTATGAGAAGTGGTACTTGTGATCAACCACAACTCAAGGCCAGGCATCAAGGCTGTCCCTTCGGCTTTTTCACCCTCTCTTTACATATCCCGAAGGCAAGAATTCCGCTAAAGTGACACGTTAAGCAATACAAATATTTAATCCCACCGATCTAGGCATCCAGTATATGTGAATGGTAGACATTCATGACAAACAAAATCCATGCACATGGAACTAATCACATTGAGCTGACTCGAAATAAATCTCATGACCTTGGCTCTACAACAGAAATGTATGCTGTCGCAACACTGACATATATGCCTATATACTGCCCAGGGAGCTCTGGCATTCATTACTGCTGATACTTTAGACAATCAGTTAATGCTAGAAATGAATTGGCCATTGATATTGCATGTGTTATATCTTGATGAAAGATTTATTTTTGGCTAATCATGATAAACATTATGACAGCTGCATGATTTTAAGATAAATAAACAACATGTTTCATTTTACGGTGTAGGATGTATTGTGGGATAGTGGTTAAGGCAATGGACTCTTAATCACGAGATTCCAAGTGGAATCCTGTCTCTGATTCCGAATGGAATCCTGTGTCTGATTCCGAATGGAATCCTGTGTCTGATTCTGAATGGAATCCTGTGTCTGATTCCGAATGGAATCCTGTGTCTGATTCCGAATGGAATCCTGTGTCTGATTCCGAATGGAATCCTGTGTCAGGTTCTAATTGGAATCCTGTGTCAGGTTCTAATTGGAATCCTGTGTCATGTTCCAAATGGAATCCTGTCTGATTCCAAGTGGAATCATGTGTCTGATTCCAAGTGGAATCATGTGTCTGATTCCGAATGGAATCATGTATCTGATTCCGATTGGAATCCTGTGTCATGTTCCAAATGGAATCCTGTCTGATTCCAAGTGGAATCCTGTATCAGTTATTTCAGTCCAGTGAGTCCACTCATTATCATTTTAAAGCTTCATTGGTTTAGTTCACTGAATCAGGGAGTAGTATAATACCTGGTTATATATATATATATATATATATATATATATATATATATATATATATATATGACAGCTAGTGGCTAGTGTATAGGTCAAAGTAATTTCAGCATGATATTGATTAAATACTTTCCATGAAGTTGAGACGATGTCCTGGTGAACCGGTGAAGAGATCTGTGTCATGGGGTGAAGAGATCTGTGTCATGGGGTGAAGAGATCTGTGTCATGGGGTGAAGAGAGCTGTGTCATGGGGTGAAGAGATCTGTGTCATGGGGTGAAGAGATCTGTGTCATGGGGTGAAGAGATCTGTGTCATGGGGTGAAGAGATCTGTGTCATGGGGTGAAGAGAAGATGAAACACTGGGTGTGATAGAAGTACAATAAATAACATCATACGCATTCTCCAAGCCACAATTTATTCATATGAAATCTAAAGAATTATATATAATAACTTGATGGTGTTGTACACAGTCAAAATAATCTGTACTGATATTTCTTTTGCCAAGCTACCTGTACGTACCGTGTCTTAATGAAAACTGATGTCTTGTGTCTTGTCAGCTTCAGTGAGTGGTTTGGTTTCTGCAGTGTGTCATCTGTGCACTGGTGTTGTGAAACATGCACTCCCTGCACTCACAACTGGTGCGTCCACGCGTGTCACCTACTGATGGCTCACAATATTTGTTAGGCCCCCTCCCCTGTGTCATTATAAACAAGATTTTGAAAGATAAGAGAATAAAGATCAATTTTATGTCCTGATAGATTGAAATTGAGACTTACTGTTAGAGCAATTGTCAGTGTTTGTCACTTACATATTACATAATTACCCTGCATTTACCCTGGTGGATGGCTGCCATAGCTTTGTGTAGAGACCCACCCACCTGTGTTTTGGATGGGTAGAAAGGGTCTTCCAAAATCATAGATTCTGTCAGTTTTGCTTTGGAAGTGGGTGTCACACATGTTTCCAGTTTATTTAAGGTCATAACACACATTTCAATTGCTTGTGTGTATTTATAGACCAAAAAATGGAACTGTGTCGTGTGGGAACCAACTCAAGTGTATATTGTACATACGCCAGTATGTTGTGTGTTACTGATTAAAAACAAAGAGACAATTCACAATTTTGCACATTGTCATGGAGGTCATACCAAATTTCAAATTGTCTTTGAATGACGTGAAAACTGACTCATGAATGTAAAAAATTATAATATTGTATTCTTAGAAGATACAGTTTTTTTGGCAAAAAATCATTTGTGAAAAGACAATTTATATTTCAGGGATGAGAAAATACTTAAAAAAATCATATTGCAGTTTTAATTTGTTCCAAACAAATGAGCTGTGACTCATCAGTGGCACTTCACTGTATTGTGAATGTGCTTCAGTACATGTATAGCTGAAAATATTGACATCATGGCATAGATTTGCACAAATGTTTGCAAAATGTCTACTTGAGAGAATGTCCTGGCCTCACCCATGGCTAAGAACACAGACGTGTTAGAGTTCCATTTACGCAAGAACTTAGTCAATGGTTTGTCAATCTTGTCACGGATATTTTGTCACCTGTGTTCTCAGGTGAGGTGGATTAATGTATTATAGACATCACCTCAACTGCACCTGGGTCAGATTTGTTTGACTGGCTACCAGGTGGCACCTAATGGTCACTAAGTGAAAACAGTCAGTTAATTACTATGACAGTATGTTTCCTATGAAGGTGTGGTGAAGTAGTGAGGTGTCATTGATTAGACACTCTCGGTGAGATGCAGCATTGGTTACATCAATAAACATTCAGACTCACCTGGTCTGGTTACTACAGTTACTGTGGTATCATCTATGTGTAGTAACTGTCCATAAGACTGAGTCCTGCAGATGACCTGATATAAGCACTCTTTCTTAGTTTGTAACTTGGTAGTGGAAGCCAAACGTGACCTCAAAGCTGACAAAGGTATATAGGTTTTAATTTGTGAAAGTTACCTGAGCTTAGATATTCACCAAAGGTTGCTCTCTGAATATGTTTTGAATGTATGCTGGTGATATGGATGTCATTGGACAATGGTGAATATAGACATCACTATAAGTTTTCACAATGAAAACAAGTTTTAAAATATACAAAGTCATTTATACTATAATACCATCAAAAGAACATACCCAATTTTGTTTCTTCAAATTTGGATTAAATAAATTGACAGGTATTTTATTAAAATGAATTAATCCACAATAACAGTGTAAGTTTTACAGTGTTTCTCACTTCCAGCCATCCATAAATGTGTGTAAATATTTAGTGTAAACATATATAACTTCCCGTGGTGCTGGCAATACCTGGCATACAAACAAAGCCTGTGACCTCAAACTTCTCAATGTACTGATTTTGCATAAACACAAGCCTGGGTCAATCAGTAGTTATGGGTGTTCTCAAATATATGTCAGTATATAGCACAGACAGGTCATTATAGAGCAGGGCTTTATGCTGGATCAAATTGTTGCCAGTAACACATGTTTTGGTGGACACACGGATACTAACTGTTAAGCCAGTTTACAAACTTTAATTGTGTTTGATGACCTGAAATGGACTATAAACACACACGTGACACCATTTACACTCACTTTATGCCATAACCATAGCTTTATGTAGAGACCCGTCCACCCATCATATATGGGTGGATGGGTAAAAAAATGAAGGAGCAAAAAAGGTCTTCCAAAACCATAGATATTGTTAGTTATGCCTTGAAAGTGAGGGAAAATGGTGTCACATGTGTGTTTGTAGCCATTTCAGGTCATCAGACACATTTAAAAGTTTGTAAACTGACTTAACAGTTAACATCCATGTGTCCACCAAAACATGTGTGACTGGCAATAATTTTATCCTGCATAAAGTCCTGGGCATAACTGACAATATCTTGGTTTAGGTAGAGATTTATGTTGCTCCTTCGTTTTTGTGCCTGTCCACTCATATTTATACCCGTCCACAGCGTGTGTTTTACCCGTCCGAATGATGGGTGGACATGTCTCTGCGTAAAGCTATGTCATAGAGAAGGACAGCAGTGGCTGTTTTGTTTACTGTCATAAATATTCCTCATCACATTTCATAATGATGCTGACCTTGAATTCAACTTGTGTACAGCTGTAGTTTACAACTATGCAAGAGGGTGGTTGTAGCGGGGTTCTACAACATTTTGAGATGTTCCCTTGATGTTACTGGGGTGACAGTTTTAGTAACCGTTAGTGACCAGTGGACTGTCCTCAGTGTCCTGACCTTACGTGTTTGACCAGCTTTCACTTGTTTACACAAACATTAGCCACTAATTTATTACAGAGTAAATGTTTCCCTAAATCTACTCCAGCCATGTGCACACCTTCTGTGGCCTCGCTGGGTCTGGGGTACTTGTCATTTGAAATTAGGCTAATTGGCACATTTCTTGCAAATAAATCACAAACAGTCTGACCACTGCTGTAATAACAGGAAATTGCTGCTGATGTTTTCACTCATATCTTGAAGTGAAATTGGTTTTATTAAACATAAAAGTACAACTACAAAACACGTGTAACAAGGCATTACTGCTATCATGTGATAGCAGTAAGAGTAAGAACAAGATTATAACACACTGATTGAGGTTCTCGTTGCACTTACATACAGACCTGTACACCTGTTGACTTACTGACCTATTGACCTACCTGCCTACTTAAATATGTGCTGCAGTTCATTAGCTAGAAACAGGTAAGAATAACAGAAAACAAGGAAATGTTTCAATCAGTTTGGTTGTTTTCTTCAGTTACAAAGAAGTATCATTTCATATTTATTTGGCATACACAGTTCATTTCTCTTTATTTAGTATATGTAAGGTCACAGAAGAAATGTGATCATTTATAGATTGTGTACATCTAATATGCCTTGTCCAGACACTGACCTTGAGCCTTGAAGTGTTAATTAATTGATAGGTTCCTAAGACTAGTCAGCAGTCTGTCTGTTAAGACTAGTCAGCAGTCTGTCTGTTAAGACTAGTCAGCAGTCTGTCTGTTAAGACTAGTCAGCAGTCTGTCTGTTAAGACTAGTCAGCAGTCTGTCTGTTAAGACTAGTCAGCAGTCTGTCTGTTAAGACTAGTCAGCAGTCTGTCTGTTAAGACTAGTCAGCAGTCTGTCTGTCTCTTTCTGGACCCTGTTGCAGACCCACACACTTACAGTACAGTTTTATGGTCCAACAGTCAACTTTCCACACAACCATTAATGACTGTTGTAATTGATATGCCCAGGCAACAGTTACCATGAAATATGACCTCACATTTTGGTCTGATGAAATGTCTGTTTGTGATGTAACTGAACTCTACCAGTCACTAGTGCTACAACAAACTTACAGAGCTACAAGTGATCAACTGTAATATTGCCACTTCAGAAAGAAGCAATTTTGAGCTTACAGCATACTGGACAGTGGACAGTGGACAGTGGACAGTGTACATACAGAGTTCTGATGTCATCTTTTGTCTGTAGATTTTTTTATGTACATTTTAAACATCCTTTCAAGAAAATATATTTCAGCTTATTTCATTCTTCAACTTTAAGGCAGTGCATAGTATCTGTTGTTGTGTTCACCTGTTGGCTTCTATATTTTGTAAAGACCCCTACATCTATGTTTTGAAGATATGTGATGTAACAATAAATTTGCTGTTACACGTGTATCCTCATTCAGAACTGCATAAACTGTAGTCAGCGCCATTTTAATGTCAGCCACATCTCTGTTGCACAGAGCAGGAAGAATGGAGCCCCCAACTTTGGGCTGTTCTTCGACATAGATGGCGTGATTGTGCGAGGTAAACACATCTTGCCTGGAGCTCGCGAGGCCTTCAAGCTGCTCACAGACAAGAATGGCAAGTTCTGGGTGCCAAGTGTCTTCCTAACAAATGCAGGCAACACACTGCGGCAGTACAAGGCAAAGAAACTCTCAGAATGGCTCGGCATTCAGGTGAGAACTCCCAGCTTCTGTTCATGTCAGCTCTCTAACACAACCACATGTAATAGCGCCATCTGGTGGATTGTTTAATGTTTAGTGAAGCAACCACGCCATCTGGTGGATTGTTTTATCACTCAACTGTAATGTTCAGTTTTAGTGACACAGCATCCTAACAGTCACAACTGTTTCAAAAGATTATTGAAACTTCCAAAGAACTGAGCTGTAGCAAAAATGGAAACCATAAAAACATTATCACCATTCCGTAAAAACATTCTGCAGTTATCTTCAGTGTAAAACTAACATTCACCGGTATTTATGGTGGATATTTTTCCACATATCTTTATGCTAATATCAACATTGCACTTTGACCCCATTGCACCGCCCTGTTCTGCCACCAGGTGGACCCGGAGCAGGTTGTGATGTCACACAGTCCGCTGCAGATGTTCCGTCAGTTCATGGACAAACACGTGTTGGTGTCGGGCCAGGGACCCACGCTGCAGATTGCTAAATGTCTCGGCTTCACAAAGGTCTCCACCATCGACGATCTCAGAGACGCGTTCCCAAAACTTGACATGGTGGACCATGAGCGACGACAGGCAGCGGTGCGTGCGTGCTCGCGTGTGTGCGTGCGTGCAAACATGCACTGCGATTGAGTTGCTCAGTTGTTGTTGTTTTTGTATCTCGGCACCTGGTGGCAGGGCCTGGAGCCACCTGGTGGCTTCACTTCACAAGATGTGAGTAGTTCGGTGTCTGTGTCTTCAAATGCATCAGCAAGGAGTTTACACCTCACAGAAGACTGGCTATGGCTTGTGTCAATGTAACGCATGATTTTTAATAGTTTATGATGTGTGGAATTTTCTTTTTTACATTTATAACACTTGTTATGTTTTGCATTTGTTTTGTTTACATTAGATATATTTATGTAGTTATTTATTAACAGTCATTATTAAGTTATTAACGACATGTAACATTTAAATATTATGTTTTGTTTTTTAAATGGATGACAAATAATTACTTGTCATGGTGTCGGTATTACAAGATCTGTTTTGTTTATTTTTTCAGTTGTGTGCCTTTGAGAAGTACTTTCCCAAAATAGATGGTAAGTGTTTTAATGATGTTTGTTAAGTCAATAAAGAAAACTGTTATTGTTTTGCCACATTTATCATATAACTTGACAGTGAATGCACTGTATATTAGAGATGATTCATCAGATATTATTTAGATACAGCTCTAGTTTAAATAGTTGTTTACTACATACAAATGTGTGTATCCCCCATGATATCTTGCTCCCCATGATAGCTTCCTCCCCATGATATCTTCCTCCACATGATATCTTCCTCCCCATAATATCTTCCTGCACATGATATCTTCCTCCCCATGATATCTTCCTCCACATGATATCTTCCTCCACATGATATCTTCTTCCCCATGATATCTTCCTCCCCATGATATCTTCCTCCCCATGATATCTTCCTCCACATGATATCTTCCTCCACATGATATCATCCTCCACATGATATCTTCTTCCCCATCTTATGTCTTCCATGATCATGTGGAGCTGTAACTTGTATTACAGGAGTGGGTATCGCTGTGCCGTGTGGATTGATCTGTGTTTTGCTGGTGAAGCCAACCCTGATTAACTCAACACTCGGAAGTTTAAATAATTATATTATGAATTTCAGAATATATTCCAGCTGCTTGCAACGTTTTCATCACATCCCATGTAATTTAACTATGCATTTTCATTATATTAATTAACCCTATTTAGCAGGTAGAAGATATCTCGGGGTGAGCCACTGCCCAGCCTGTCTAATGACGTGTTCCCTGTAGTTGTCCTTCTCCTGGGGGAGCCGGTCCGGTGGGAGACCAACCTACAGATCATCATAGACGTGCTGGTGACCAACGGCCGGCCGTCAGAGGCTCCCAGTGTCATCCCCTTCCCTCACATCCCTGTCCTCGCCTGCAACATGGACCTGCTGTGGATGGCAGAGGCCCCCATGCCAAGGTAACTGTCACGGTCTGGTGGTTGTGTCGGTCAGTGCTGTGACATCATTTGCAGTGTCAGTGCTGTGACATCACTTTCAGTGTCAATGTTGTGATGTCACTTGCAGTGTCAATGTTGTGACGTCACTTGCAGTGTCACAGCTGTGACATCACTTGTAGTGTCAATGTTGTGACATCACTTGCAGTGTCAATGTTATGACATCACTTGCAGTGGCACAGCTGTGATGTCACTTGCAGTGTCACAGCTGTGACCACACTTGCAGTGTCACAGCTGTGACATCACTTGCAGTGTCACAGCTGTGACCTCACTTGCAGTGTCACAGCTGTGACATCACTTGCAATGTCACAGCTGTGACCTCACTTGCAGTGTCACAGCTGTGACCTCACTTGCAGTGTCACAGCTGTGACCTCACTTGCAGTGTCACAGCTGTGACCTCACTTGCAGTGTCACAGCTGTGACCTCACTTGCAGTGTCACAGCTGTGACCTCACTTGCAGTGTCACAGCTGTGACCTCACTTGCAGTGTCACAGCTGTGACATCACTTGCAGTGTAACTGCTGTGACATTGGCAACATTGTAATGTTACTATTGTCACATTGGTTGTAGTAATAATATTGTAACATTGGTTGTGTTGTCAATATTGTGTCATTGGTTGTATTGTCAAATATAACTGTGTCATTTGTTATAGTGTTAATGTTATGATGTTGTTTGTAGTGTCAATATAATTATAATAATGTTAGTTAACGTCAACATTCTGAGGTCAGCAGTTAGTGTGGTCAGCATTGTGATGTTGATGATTAAAATGTTGTTGTCATTTTTTATTATTATTATTATTTATATTATGCTGCTGGTTATGTTGTCATTTGTGGTCAGTGTTGAGTGACGCTGATAGTAGTATCACCATTGTAACTAGTGTCAGGAATCAGGACATTGATGATGTATGGACAGATTTGGCCATGGCTGTTTCCTGAACTGTCTGGAGAGTCTGTACTACAAGATCACTGGCTACCCCCTCAAGTACACCACTCTCATTGGCAAGCCCAGTGAACTCACCTACCACCACTCCGAGAACATTCTCCAGGACGAGGCCCACAAGCTGGGACTGCCCGGGGTGAAGAGGATCTATGCCATAGGGTGAGAGTCGGGGGTGAAGGGGTAGGGTTGGATGAGAGAGGGAGTGCAACTGAGCATCATTGTAGGTCACGAATATAGAAAGTGTTTTATAACTAAAGTAATCATGTGAAGAAAATGGCATAAGTTAGGTCAAAATAGTTTTACCGAGCACCGTGGTTACTGGTTCTGTAATGCATGCATGCATGCCACGCGTGCACATTAGTGTGCAATTTTAGTACATATCTAGAAAACAACGAACAAGTGCAATATTAATATCTGAAAATAATTTGTAATGCTGCAGTAGGCCTATATATTTTAGTCATATTTTGGTCAGCTTTATGCTTTGCTTATGACATGTACAAGACAGTCTATGGTCACTATAATGTACCACTGTTTAACTTCCTCTGTCCAGAGACAACCCCGAAACAGACATCTACGGTGCCAACTTGTTCAACCGGTACTTGTGCAAGAAGCACGCCAACGCACTCTCGCAGAAGAAACGGGTCAACCGACAAGGTCAAGAGGTCAGCGAGGATGACGACAACGAGAAACCAGAGAACATTAACAGCGACTTATGCAGTAGCTCCCTCTGGAGTGAGCAGTGTGAATCGATCCTCGTCTGTACCGGTGTCTACAACCACAGTGACCGACACGTTGCGAAACCTCCGCTGCTTGACCACAATCACAGGGACTTTATCATGGACCCACAGCTCAAGACGCCAAACACAACTGTCGGGGACGTCCTTGAAGCTGTACAAGACGTCTTCCGGAAGGAGGGCATCATCACGTTATGATGTCTGCCGTTTAGATATGACATGATGTTGTCTTTACAATTGTTTTGTATTGTAGTCATCGTCATGAGGTAACTTCTTCGCACAGTGACTTTGCTGCTTGTAGTGGGTGTGAGTGTGTGTTGTCTTACTCGTTGGAATACATGAAATAATTTTAGTCATAGATAAATATATTTTATGTATGTATTATAGTAACATCGATTGTAATATAATCACAATATGAGGATGTGTGACGTTATATTTTATTGTAACATGGCGAAAAACACTGTTTTATAGGCACAGATAAGTGAACTATAATATTCATGTTTTTACTGCAGGATTGAGCAAGTACTTAAGCATAGATTTACCACTCTTTGACAATCAACATAGACGGGCAGACAGAAAGACAGATAAAAGTATTGACAAACACAAACATTTATTCACATTGTCAATAGGTAAACACAAATGCAATGTCATTTACAAAGTGTCAATGACTTCTGTTTAGAATTATTAGTCGTTGTGATAAGGGGCCATGCTATCTTCTCGTGACATGTTCACCTGAAAAAAATGAACTGAAAAACAAACGCAGATGTCATCACAAGTAGTCGACAGAACTGTGGCATGCAGTGTACGGTGTTACATCTTTAAACATGTTTTAGGCAATTTTCAGCTTGATTTTGTTGGTTGTTGAGATGTCAAGGTCGTGGCATGACCTTGACCTTTGATCCTCGGCCAGGGTCCAACTGTGATGTGAGGGTAGGGGTACAAAGCGTTTAATGTTTGACATGAAGTTGATTGTTACTCGGGGTGATTTTTGAACTTGCTCAAATTGTTTGTGGTGAAGACATCTGATAGTTGGAGGTTTGCGTGAGTGTGTGTGTGCGTCGTCTCATTTATATATACATGAAATACATAGTTAGTATAATTGTGTAACTGGATTATCTGACAATTGATGTAGATGGTAGCATATTGGGTGGAATTGTAGATTATGTCTGTCAATCAGCCAAATAACACTTTTTTGCTTAGAGAATGTGACCATTACGTGCGTGTGAGAGTTTATGTAGATGCATATACATACGACACTTCAGCTAGAGGACGGTTGATCTGAAACTGTGTTTTAAATCAATTTACATTGTTCTTGTATTCGACTGAGTTATATGTTTAATACCATTTGTGCATATCAATGTTTGTGTCTTGATAGTATTGATAGTATAGGTTTTATGTTTAAGTATCCATGTTTCTATATGTTCGAGTGTCAGCTCAGCTTTTGAACCATTTCGTTGCAATTGCGTGACGCAGTTTGGTACATCTGCTTTTTGGTGGACGTCTGCAGATTAGCCAGTTTCTGTTACCGTGTCGTCTGCAGTATGTCAACTGGCTAATGTTTCATCGCACAATGACAAATAATATTTTTACCACATATTAACATATTTTGTTGTGCTGCCTTAGTTCTGCTTAAAAACTATGTGAAAGGAATGTTTTCATTCCTTTGAAACCTCTTGCAGGCAGTAGGCTACAGTGCCAAATATGACGGCTGCTTATTGCAACTCCGTGTTACTGAACCACATCAAACCTGACGAGCCGCGCTGAAATGTCGACACAGCGTTTGATCGAAGATAAGTAATAGAAGTTGTATTCACTCTTTCTGGGCAATAACAACATCAATATGCCATTAAGAATATTTATTTTTGGCATATACAAAGCGTAATGGTGGAGGTTGTGATACAATTACGCGCCGACGTCTTCGATGCGGGGTGACGTCATCGTACACGTGAAGTAGGTTGTAATGTCCCTCGTTTCGCTTGATTGGTGTTCGGATCCATCTGGCGTCATTTATGTATCCCGTTCTTCGGTTGGTTTCGTTGCCAACTATTTTCACTCCCTCCGAGTCTACGCTTTCTGCTGTCGCGTGAGGAATTTGTTAGTTTCCCGCTCCACGTATATCTAATTGTGTTTCGTCATATGTTCTGTGTTCATCGAGTCGTCTCTTGAACAGTCTTCTTGTCACCCCCACATACACGCGCGCGATACACACCGATACGGACACGTACACAAGGACACAGACACGCATTCACACACCGAGACAGTGCAGCCAATTCGAGTAGTGGAAGTAGAGGGGACAGTCCTTATCGGGGACTGACGAATCCCAGACCACACATCTCCTTCAAATGTGTGCCTTAAATTGTTGGATTGGTAACAAGGACATCCTGGGGCAATATGGCATCCATCCTTCCCGTCCATTCGTCCTTACAGGTAGCATCACAACAACCGTTTGCTTCCTGCGTTCTTCCGGGACCTGCACTGAGGGACCTAGCTATGTTAATTCGCCCTGACTATTCCAGAGCTGCTCTGGCAATAAGCGCGAAAAAAATTCTTATTGCCAGAGCAGAAATTGATTGATGGTAATGTGCATGCGCGTCCGGTTGGCGATATGTTTAGCGAACACATGTCAACATAGTAATTGTTTCAGATACACATGACGCCCTGGTATCTTCTTTTGACTGATTTAGGCGATCGTGGCGCGGAAACTGCGGTAAGATCGAACCGCAGAGCTGCTCTGGCAATAAGGGCGGAAATAATTCTTATTGCCAGAGCAGAAAACGACGCGCCCCTAGCGGATGTTCAGAGCAAATTTCTTGACGCATATACAGTAGTCCCCTTCTTATACGGCCCCTACGCCATCGGCCACCAGGACTATACCGCCACATTTTCATTGTAATAGCATTTTCTAATACAAACTACGTCTCACCAGCGGCCATATATATCTATATAACACACATGGTTATGTCAGCATTCGGCGTGTTTGTAAACACGATCCGGTTGAATGAGTGTGAATAGATGCGGCCGGCCGAAACAAGAGACAAGTTGCTGCGCTGATCGAGGCGACATCGGTCGCTGGCGCTCCAGTACATGTTGCGTAATTTTGTACCGGACGACGATCGTGGGGCGTGGCAGAGACTGGCTGGCTAGCCGGAGCAAGTTAAACTCGAAAGAAGCGCATTTAACATGTTCTAAGCTGATACAGTTATAAGCAATAGTTATTATTTGAAAGAAAAGATGATCTTACTAATAACATTGAAAGTCTTCGAAAAGGCATCGATTGACGGCTTGTCTCTCCGACTAGATTACCCGGTCGTGAACCAGTACCATGACATTTAAGGTGGGTAAAGGCGGAGCAGAACTACATACTCTTTAAGGTGTATACCCAGCCAATACACTGCTAAGAAGGTCTACTTGGCTCTATGCTCTTTAATGAATTGCAGAACTTGTTTGACAAATATAGATTATATTTTAGTTCTAATATCTACAATGTTAAGACCTCCGTCAGCAAATGTTTAATAGTGATTCCCTTTTCAAAGCTTTGGGTTTACTGTTCCAAAGAAATGGATATGCCATTGTTTTCAATGTTTCCACCTTGTTTGGTAGTGAGGTAAGACTCCCTGTGTACCAAACGGAGCCGCACAGCACAGATTGGAGGGTGATACTTTATAAATTGACAAATTTTTCTGAGGAATGGATACTGCGCTATATAAGAAGTTACCTTTACCTTTTTTAACTGAACACCCATTCTTTTTTGAGATTGGCGAACTGTCAACCCCACATATCGCTCCACCCAGGTAGGCCAAATTGTCTCTTTGCTTAAGCTTCTTCCCATCCCTGTGTATTTACAGCTCTTTCCTTCTAAATCCTACCCACATTACCTCCGTCTTCACCAAGCGTACTCTCAATCCATGTCTGCTGAAAATATCTTTCCACTCTATCAACTGTTCTTGGATATTTGCTTCCCCATCTTCTACCACTGCCAGAACACCTTTTTGGAGTATGACTTTTATACAAATGTTTCTTCTTATCAGTTCCACCACAGCGATAAATAACAATGGGGTCAAGGCGCTCCCCTGTGTCAGTCCAACATTTACTTTGGACTCTCCTTACACCCGCGGTCCACATAGCTCCCTGCTCTTCGTGTCCCCTCCACCAATCTGGAACCCCCCCTGGAACCCCCATCCACATCAGTGTTCCCATTGTCATTTCTCTTGAGATTGTAGCATAAGCCTTCTCCAGGTCTATGAATCTAATTGCCATATCCTCCTGTCCATCCAGTTTATTCTCAACTAGCTACCTCAGGGCAAACATCCCATCGGTTGTTCCTCTTCCTTGACTAAACTCCAGCTGTTCTTCACCGATTCCCCTTACACTACAGTGCTTATTCTGCCATCCACGATTTTTCTAGAAACTTCAACATATGGCTTAGCAACGTAGTACCTCTATTTTTTCTCCCTTTCTTTTCTATATTCGGACTATCAGCCCCATTTTTCATTCCTCTGTGAACTTCCCCTCTCTCTTGCAGGTGTTCAGCAATTAATTTGTCGATCATATTCCAACTCGCTCAGCCACCGCCATCATCTCTACTCGCACTTCATCAATGCCTGTTTATCTTTCCGACTAGGCCTACAAGATAAACAGTAAGAATGGCCCAGGCTGTGACAAGTTTCATAAAGCTTACATTACCTCCCACCACTGAAAACCCTTTACTGCGAAGCGTGTCCCTTGGGAAGATGTATATATATTTTTTCAACCACAACAATTATGAATTACACATCACAATGTTGGAGGAAATGGGTATGTTTCAACACGCACGCACGCACGCACGCACGCACGCACGCACACACACACACACACACACTCACACACAACAGAATACCGTTGTAATTATTATTTAAACCCTTCCTTGTGGATTTTAGCAAACAGATGAAAGAAAGGCATAATAATAAATGATGGCGTTGCAATCCCTTATCGTTCTGATGCGCAATGAGAGTGAACAAGTTGGTTGTTTGTCTCTCTTTGTCTGTCTCCCTGCTGATTTCACCTCCCCCATCCCTTCCTTTAAACATACTAAGTATTTTATATCTCCCTTCCTCCCTGCCTGGCCGCCCCTCTCCCTCGCTTTCTTTATCCTCTACCATTTCCCTTATTACTGTCTCTCTACACCCGTCTTCCTCCATACTTTCATCCACCAATCCTTTTCACCCCGCCAGCCGCAATTCAGTACGGTCATGGGTATTTGCACATTCGACAAGAAGAGTGAAACTACTTGTGCAAAGCAACCTGGTTTTATCCGTCGGTAATACCTGTCATGTTTCATTGTCAATTAACACAGACAATACAAAGCTTCACTGCCGTGGACATTCTTAGCCTGGTGTGCGGCCTCCGACAATGGTATGTTCTTAGTCCCGCGCAAGAACGCACGCATTGACAACGTAACAGTAAGAGTAACTTTATTCGCAACGCAGCATGTACAAGAACAAACATAAGCATAGTAATAAATTGTCAGCATGTTGCACTGCATGGCTGTCACTTGGCTAAGAGCCGTCTTCCAGTGACACCATCATCATTAAAAAATAGACATCATTACTATAGATATACAATACACGTTTGTAGTATTACAACACAATACAAGAGGAGAATTATCAAAGTAAAATTACACATATTGTTAGACATCACCAAGACTGTACTAATACAATGAATATATCAAGTATGCAGTTTGTCACTGTTTCTGGTGATATCTGAGATTCTTGAACCAATTACAATATAAATTAGTATAAGTATGTTTTTGTAATAAGCATGGATAAGCATGTACAAATCCAAACAAGATTTAGCATGACTTGTGCATGTTATAACTATGAAATAAAACACTATGGTATGTAGCAACTTAATTACATTCTTGACATCTAGGGTTTAAACATATTACTAGACTTTTTGTAAGTGTCTAAGTAGAAAACACGTAACATTTGTTTAAACTTCAACCGGTGATTAACATTTCTTATTTGTTTATCAATTTTGTTCCACATTCTTGTAAAATTATGTTTAGGTAGCTTCAAAGAAAAGTTAGTTCTGGGTTTCTCATGAACAAGAAGCTTGAATTGTCTGGTTATTCTTTTATCTGTATCAAAACTTTTTTTCATTAAAAAATTGCTGAACGATTTAGGTAATAAATCATGTTCTAAATCATACATAAATAACGAAGCCTGCAGTTTAAATACAACTATGATTTTCAGTATTTTTGCAGACTTATATAAGGGGTCCGTATGACTCCTAAATCCTTTTTTATTGATTATTCTTAATGCATGTTTTTGTAAAATTTAAATCCTTTTTTATTGATTATTCTTAATGCACGTTTTTGTAAAATGTCTAGTTTCTTTGTGTTTCCGTTACCCCGAGCTTGTATACCACATGTTATATGACTGTGAATTAGAGTATAATATAATGATTTTAGTGATTTATTATGTGGTAAGATATGTTTCACCCTATTTATTGCAAAAATGGCTCGAGATATTTTCGAGCTGATTATATTAATGTGTTCTTTCCATGTTAAGTGTTTATCTATATATATTCCTAGGAATTTTACGGATTCATCTTTATTATACTTGCCAATCTGGTTAGTAACTTCATTGTTTATTTTAACACTGCCTTTTACTTCATAGTTACTATTTTTAGGACTAAAGATATAATATTGTGTCTTCTTAACATTCAAACACAGTTTGTTTGCACACAGCCAATTGTATATATTTTTTAATTCGTGGTTTAGTGTTAGGGTTAAATTATCAATATCACAATCTGAATGATAAATTGTTGTATCATCAGCAAAAGATAATAAGTTAAGAGAGGTCGAATTTGATATATCATTAATATAGATGAGAAAAAGCACAGGTCCTAATATGGATCCTTGTGGTACTCCATGAGTTAGTTATCACTGGTGATTTGCACTCATTCATTTCAATGTACTGTTTACGATTAGAGAGGTAACTGGAGAACCATTTATTACTGATGCCTGTAATTCCATAATGACATAATTTATATAGCAATACATCATGATTAATAGTGTCAAATGCTTTGGATAAATCAAGATATACAGCCATTGTAATATCTTTAGAAAGTTTGTCATTTGCATCTGCTATGTCTTTGAGTAAATGCAATATTGGGTGTATAGTGGAATGTTTAGAGCGAAATCCATATTGATGTTTATATAGAATATTATATTTCTCCAAATAATTTACTAATCTATTACACACGATTTTTTCCATTATTTTGGAAAGTGCAGGTAGAATACTTATTGGTCTATAATTATTAAAAACATTCTTATTTCCTGATTTATATATTGGAATTACTTTAGCAACCTTGAGATTTTCTGGGACAACACCAGTAACAAAGGATTGATTTATAATATGCCTAAGTGGTATGATTATTTCTCCTATAGTCTGCTGGATAAGTTTTGTAGATAAACTGTCAAAACCTATAGTGCATTTTGTTTTTAGATTTGTTACTACATTTTTAATCTCGTATATATTATATCAGTTGGTTGCATGAAGAAATTTACAGAAGATCTATCCTGTAAGTGCGAATGAAATGAGGTTGTAGGAGAAGGTACAGATTCGCGTACTGTTTTACCTATTTTGGCAAAGAAATTATTAAATAATTATTCTTCAGTAATAATGCTATAGTTTGACACTTTTTCTCCCTTTACACTGAAAGTTTCAGGGAAATGTAAACATACTTTTTGTTTTGAGATAACCTGCCTCAGTATGATCCATGTGTCTTTGATGCTGTATTTGCGTTCTTCCAATATCTCAGCATAATATTTAGTCTTTGCCGCTCTTTTTGTCTTGTTGTATATTCTACAATAAGCTCTATAAGCATTCTCTCTCTCCATATTTGGTTTATGTAACTTTCTTCGGAGTAGTTTTTCTTTATTTATTGACGAAACAAGTAGGCCAGACGTTATCCAGGGTTCTCTTTTAATATATTTTTTATTTATTTTGGTAGTTTTGACTGGGCATGATATTTCAAATAATGATTTATATATTTGCATACAATTATTATATGCTTCATTAGGATCAGTAGCAGATAACACAGAAGTGTAATCTGCTTTTGCTAATATATTTCTAAATTTTAAAATGTTATACTCGTTCAGCTGGCGTGTTTGTTTATATTTTATATTATGCACAGTAGGTATACCATATATTAAATGGAATATTCCAAAGTGGTCCGTCATATCTGTAATAATAATCCCGGAGTCATACTCTGTGTGAGTATGATTGGAATACAAATGGTCTATAAGAGTTGCTGTTGTAGAAGTTATTCTTGTTGGCTTTGTTATGTAAGGAATAAATCCTTGTGCTATTACATTGTGTATAAAATCATTAGTTTTTTGGTGGGTTGCAACATTTTGTAAATTTATATTAAAATCACCCATCAGATAGGCAATTTTATTTTCACTTGATATGTTGTCCTGGATATATAATACTGTCCTTGTAAAAAAATCACGATCGGCACGTGGATGAGAATTTGGACGATATATTACACCCACAATTATTGGTTTACGCTTTGCAGCTTGTAATTCAAAAAATATTGACTCAAATACATGAGTGATAAATATCGATAAGTCTTCTCGCTTAGAGTAGGGAAATGTTTCACTTATATACAATCCTACTCCCCCGTGGCCAACATCTGCATCTAATCTCGTATTGAATAATAAGTTATGGTAGCCGTTAATTTTGTAATGTAAGACATCTTGAATTTTGAAATTTTCAGTGAGGCCAATGAAGTCAAGCGTTAAACCATTTGACGACATAGTAAGAAGCAACGTATGATTAGTAACCTCTGTCACGTTGCACCCGAGAGTTGCTATAAACAAATGACTTAAACGTTCGTTCGAAAGCATAGATTCGTCGAAGTGCAGTTGTCGTCGAAATGCAGTTCTTCTGGTTTTCAGTACAAGACCAACTTTACGTGTTTATGGATGATTCGTGTTGGGTCGGGTGCAGTGCATCGTATGATATTCAGCAAATGATACACATTTGACGCCTTGACAGTTGTTCTCGAATGAGCTGCACATGTTGCACTTTGGGAGTTATCAAACATTGGGATATAAAATCAGACGCCAAAAAAGTGAGCGACGACTGCTACAGAGCTTTAAAGTAGACTATGTGTGTAATGTTGTTGTTGTTGTATTTAGAACTTATTTGTTGTTGTATTTAGAACTTATTTATTGCTATATGGTACAGTGTCAACATTCTATATTGCTAACTAGCACAGTCAAACCAGCACGCATACGGAAGACTAAAATTATTATCATTATGCATAAATGTTAGCGTCACTCTACTGTGAATATAATTACGCAGATAACCCATTTCTCGTTAATCAAAACATAACTTGGGAACATATTTGATATGTAATGAATAGATGCACTTGTGATTTGCGTCGATATAAATCGTAGGTAAGCATTGTATTTATTCATTAAATAAAATAACTAATAGGTTTTAATGCACCTGTTTATTATCTTACATTATGAATTATCGTATATCAATTCGAGTTATATTATTCACTGTATGATGTACTGTGTTATGTATCTGCGTTTAAAAATAATGCCTTGTTTAATTTTATGAAGGAGAAAACGTCGGCGATGTGTGCGCCATATTGTTGCCCAACTTCCGCTATTCATACCATGTCTCTGCATAATTCAACATTAATAATTATAGTTATGCGTGTTAACATGTTTTATGTATCACATGATATAGCATAACATATAAGCAATGTTTTAATCTAATGCTACAACATAAATCACGTCAGATATATCAGCTTACGTGTCTTAAGTTGACACCACAATTTCACCAGCTAAGGCTGGGCATTGGTTTATAAGCAAATAAAATAGCTACCTTCATTGACTGATTGTTTCGACTGCACGTGGCGGAAGGGGATACCAGTGACACTCGCACTATGGAGGGTCACAACCGGTCTGGCGCACCGGGGTTTGGACTAGGTATTTCCCTCCCATAGGAACACTTCCGGCGGAAGTCAGTCAGTTGTGAGGTAGTAAGGATTGTGACCAACCTTGCCAGGGAAGCGTTATGAGGAGCAACCAATGAGGTATCTCTGGCCCCAGTAGTGCATTAGATTGTACTATAGGCTATGTACCCAGTGTCTCCCACTTCCTCATTCCCTCTCAATTTTTATTTTTCAAAGTTTTTCTTTCAAACAGACTGTTATTGTTACTGTATATTATGAATATTAATTAAATTCAAAGCTTGTATTGGTTCGATTCAAGTGTTTTAACAGCTTTTAATGTTAAACTTTAAAACGTATTTTCTGTTGTTTTAATCGTACACAACTCAGCTTCACGGTAAGCTTTAGTTAATTTGTTGCACGTACAGAAAACTATAATTATTGTTAATAAAAGTTACGAATACGAATACATTTATTTCAGGTAAAACCCATATACATTATTAAAAAAATGCTGGAACTATATTAAATTGTGAAAGAGTTAATAGCATACATTAAATGATAACTATTTTATTCATAGTAAATAAAATCATTTTAAATATACTACGACGTCTTTAATCGTCAATAAGTTAATAAATCTAACTACAATATATTAATAATAATACATTCCATGTATGAATAAATAACTGCGATCATTCAATGTTAAAGCTGCTCCCTCCACTCGTTTGCTAATCGCCAAACCGGTTCTTTTATGACCAGATGTGTAATATGTTAATAGTTTAACAAGAATGCACAGTCAGTTAATTTTTTAAATGCGTACTTGTCATTTTTTATCGTAAAAAAAGAATCGCCGTTACACCGGGTATAACTGGCGAAACAATCAGCAGCTGCCGACGCCCTGCTTTTTGGGTCACGTGCTTTATGCGAGATCGACCTACTGCGGCACAATAACAAATCGCACGTGCTTTTGCGCGTCATGACTAAGATTCCAAAGGCAAAGTGATTCTTATATGAAGGTACGAATTAAGTGCATTCACGCAGTTAGCAACAAGAGCGAGTAGGCGGGAGCTAATCAACTCTTGTGAACGTCTACTCGACGCGGATTCTCTAACTTGTAAGATTATCAGTGTCGCTGACAAGGCAAGCCAGTTTGAGTTGACAGTCGCCAATATCGCTCGGCATCACTTGGCCAGACACAACCTGTGTTGATATGTACCGGTATTGTATTTGATTACGCAGGATCTTGTTAATAAACTTAGTAATTGCGAAAGTACATATCCTTAGAGAATAGATGACGGGAATGACGAAATGATAAATAAAATTGATATGGGGGACTGGTAGTAGGCTCTTGTTGGTCGGGCAAGAAGTATTTCTGGGGGAGGCATCCGTTATCTCGTTAACAGAACGTCAAACGGAGAATTACATTAATCTCACAATTATTAAAACAGTGTTTTGCGACTCACATTTCAGTACTATTACTGAATGTTGTTATTTCCATTACATTTTATGCAAAATAATTTAGATTTTTATGACAGCGATGATTGATTAAAATGTTAATACAATACAACACTATTATATCATGCAAGTATTACATATAAATGTCTTGCACTTGTTTCCATTGTAGTCAATGATGCCTGGCTGTAGTCTATGTACCTGGTACCTTTCAACTCACACGTGCCAGCTGTTTTCAAATATTTATCAACATTTTCATCACAGCATTATATGAATGCATAATATATTCGAATTATAATATTGCTACAGGCCACACTACAATGCAAAAGTGAGACAAGGCAGAGGAGGGGCTAAGATTAAGGCAGTCACATGGGTATGGCAAATGCCGGGAGGATACGTAGTCTGTTGGAGTCTCATATCTGATCAATCCAGGTAATTTAAACATTTTAACAATCAACAACGTATAAATTTAAAAAAATAGTTTAATATGTCCATTTAAATACACATTGTTTTCATTCACATATTATCTTGAACATGGAAAACTAGAATGCCCTTTGTTCTTGTTAGTCTTGTATAATGTATACCCAGTGTGTCAACACAGACATTAAACTTTGTTTGCCTTTATTTATACATGTATATGTTATCTAGTATAACCTTTGGTTATAATCTTTTCAGTGAGATTCATTAATGTTAAATTAATATTTTTTTAAAATTAAGAAACACAGTAAATACAAATACAACTACCCAATCAGTATAATCGCGTACATTACCACCCTTTCATACGTGTACACAACACGTGACAAAGTACCTGCATCAGTAAATCAACTATCAAAACACTATAACACATAACGAAAATATCGAACATATCTTGAACTTACATATTTTCATTATGTAAGAAGAATTTGTTTCTATTTCACCATTATTTCAAAACAATTATGTAAAAAAATACTCAGAACAATGCAAACATAAAAATACTGTTTTAACGCAAAAGCACTGTCAAGTGTTTCCCTAAACCATTTTGTTCACTTGCATAGTTTAGGGTAATGTCAGTTCAGTGTTGTGTGTGGCAGGTTCATACCCTGCTGGTGTTCCTTATGCAAACACTACATGTTGTGTGCACACACATTGATTCCATTTCATAAGTTTAGCTGGTTTTGTGATATTTTAGAATTGCATTGAACTACTAGTTATAATCATAACTCTTGCAAAGGTGTGCGTAGAATATGTTGAGGACTACAGTAGCGATATCAAAGTATGGTAGTTGCAAGAAGTCAAGGATGTAAGTGAGGCCCATATCCCAGTGGTGGACCATGTGCTGAAGAAACCTCGTGTTTCAGACTGCTGCTATAGGGAAAATGGAGACTTCAATCCGACATATCATGATTGGCTGGAGAGAGAGCGAGAGAGAGACCGAGAGAGCGTGAGAGGGCGAGAGAGCGAGAGAGCAAGAGAGTGAGAGAAAGAGAGATGGGGGTAGTGTACGTGTCTGAAGAGTGACGGTTAACGTGGCTGAAAAGAGGCTGTATACCCAACAGAAGAGAGTAAAGTGGGTGAGTGTGGCTGAAGAGAGAAAGCGAGAGTGAAAGAGAAAGGGAGGGAGGTGGCGTCCACAACAGAAGATAATAAAATGGGTGAGTGTGGCTGAAGAGAGAGAGAGAGAGAGAGAGAGAGAGAGAGAGAGAGAGAGAGAGAAAGAAAGAGAGCGAGGGAGAGGTGGGGTCCACAACAGAAAAGAATAAAGGACGTGAGCATGGCTGCGTGGAGAGAAAAGCGAGAACGTGAGAAAGAGAGAGCGATAGTGTACATGTTGAAAAGTGACGGTTGACGTGGCTGAAGAAAGAGAGAGAGGGAGAGAGAAAGGCAGAGAGGTTGCGTCCAAAACAGAAGAGAGTAAAGTGGGTGAGGGTGGCTGGTGAGAGCGAGAGAGTGAGTGAGAGAAAGAGACGGGGATGGTTTGAAGAATGACAGTGAATCTGGCTGAAGAGAGCGAGGGAGAGAGATAAATAGGAGAGAGAGCCAGAGAATGAGGTAGAGAGATAGATAGATTATGAATGTTGGTGTACAAAGATATGAAGAATGTACCTGAAAAGAAAGAGATGGTGAACACATCTAAAGTAAATGACATTGTGAATGCGGCAGTGATGGCACAGATTATGAATATGGATTTTATTAACTTGGCTTAAACCATCTGCTGACAACTTGTGAAACCGACCATATGCTCGAACCTATGAACCTAAGTATGCATCGTTTTTAGTGTATATGTATGTTGCTTCGTGCTACTAAGGTTTTATCACACAGCAGTGTGGCACTATGGTATGCGTTTAATAATCTTTTTTTGTATCTACAAGGTAATGTTTTGCCATTTATGGAATGTTTTGACAATTAAGTTCCAGTCAATTTGAATCTTTCTTCCAAGGGAGTGGAACTATTTGTGTAAATAGCACGTGAACATTCACAGCAGAGAGATTAGAGAATAAATATAAAATGAATAATAATATGTTACGCTTGATCTAATTTCTTAGTTACTCTATGCTACAAATGCTATAAATAACAAATATCCATATAAATGAAACCATGATCATACATTCTTAAACCTCCACCTTTATATATAACTGTTCTATGTATAAATTCAAACTTCACTACATCTGCCAACTCTTCTAGCTGTCCAGATATGCATTTGTGTTTACGCCCTGACTATTGCCAGAGTTGCTCTGGCAATAAGCGCGAAAACAATTCTTATTGCCAGAGCGACTTAGTAATTGTTTCAGATACACATGACGCCCTGGTATCATTTTTTGACTGCTTTAGGCGATCGTGGCGGGGAAACTGCGATTAGATCGAACCGCATAGCTGATCTGGCAATAAGGGCGGAAAACATTCTTATTGCCAGAGCAGAAACCGACGCGCCCGTAGTGGATTTGCAGGGCAAATCTCAGAGCAGCTCTGGCAATAAGGACGGAAAAATTTCTTATTGCCAAAGCAGAAATGGATTGATGGTGATATGCATGCGTGTCGATATTTTTTAGCGAACACTTGTCGACATAGTAATTGGCTCAGATACACATAATGCCCTGGTATCGTTTTTTACTTATTTAGGCGATCGTGGCGGGGAAACTGCGATACGATCGAAATGCAGAGCTGCTATGGCAATAAGGGCGGAAAAATTCTTATTGCCAGAGCAGAAAACGATGCGCACCTAGCGGATGTTAAGGGCAAATCTCAGAGCAGCTCTGGCAATAAGGACGGAAAAAATTCTTATTGCCAGAGCAGAAATGGATTGATGGTGATGTGCATGCGCGTCCGGTTGGCGATATGTTTAGGTTGGCGGTATGTATGTATGTATGTATGTATGTATGTATGTATGTATGTATGTATGTATGTATGTATGTATGTATGTATGTATGTATGTATGTATGTATGTATGTATGTATGTATGTATGTATGTATGTGTGTATGTATGTATGTATGTATGTATGTATGTATGTATTATGTATTATGTATTATGTATGTACACTGTATGTACAATGTTTTACATTTTATATTAAATCAATCAATCAATCAATCACGCGAAACAACTAGTGGCTCCTCTGGTGGGCATGCTAAAATTATTTGTTTGTAGTATTAAAAAGCGTTCCCAGAGCTAGGCTACTTAATGCGTTATGCTTGTCAGCAAATAATACACCGACAGGAAAAATCTGCAGCTGTTTGAAACAACAATAACATTACATCAAACAGCAAGACCCCATCACGCTATTGGCTATACTTGTTGAGAAAATTGATACCAACATCGACAATACCAGGCGCCACTGTCGGCTTGTTGTATGTTCCTATTTTAACATGACATCTGCTGTAACATGTTTCTCCTGGTAATTTTTATATACAATCTCTATATTTGCATGTAAATCTCTATATTTTCATGCGAAGTTTCTTCATTATGTAACAAATCTTAAAGTAACGACATTATTATGTATGTCGGTACCATTATAACTGATACTATCACCTCTGAAATAAACTCCATGAAGACGACATTTTACTGTTGCCACGTATCACTGTGTCACTGGCAGCTAAGTTCAAAGCCTCGATTACCCATGCTCCGTTAGGTGGCAGCACGCTTGAAGCCCCTGGCTATTGCCTGGGGAAATTCTGCTCTGTGTTTGTGACCTTCAGGCCAATCTGATCCCAGAATAGGGTAGAGTCGCTGATTGGTTCTGAGGCCGAATTTGAAATAAAGTTAAATAAGGACACCTTTTTATCAGATAATACTATCTTATAAAACTATTCAAAATTAAACTTATACTGAAACATGTTACACACAAAATAAACTGAAATGGAAATTTCCGTTCGTAGTTTTTCATCAAATTGTTGTTCTACTTTTCAGTTTGTATATAGATAATTTATATCTTAGTTTCGTTATCAAAAGCATGCATTACACAAGTATTAATTAGTATTACCAGTATACACTGCCACCTTTGAATTAATCCAAACCAGTGTCGCGGACACTGTTTTAGTGTGATGACGGGTGCATGGGGTATTTTATGATCCGTGAGGTGCAACATTATTTCCTCGTGACACGTGAAAACTCTTTTTATCCCTATGATTCGTGGCCAGGTGCAACTGCATGAAGCGTGATTTAAAATAAATGTTCCGTGTGAACTGTGATTGTTTTGTTTTGTGGTTCGCCCCGATCACTTTCTTCGTGAAATTGACGACAGTCGATTTCTGCTCACACAAAATATCTATACCACCAAGCCGCAAAAGGTAATACTTTAAAAACAAGGAGTGATATTTTTCAGTGTGAATGTGGAAAACGTTGCTGTTAATCCTGTTTTTATCCTGCAACATTGTAATTATAGATTACTCAAGACTTAAGTTGTGTAACGTGGAGATCGTGTCCGTGTTTTCTCTGAAGCTGGTCAACTTGGCAGGTAGATGTCAGTGGTTGATTTGAACACGCACCCAATACGACGGGGTGTGTTCTCTTGGAAAGCGCATTCAAGTCAGTTGGTCATCAAAGGGACATATGATTACAAAGGCAGATGCCTGGTCGACCTTGAAGGCAAAGACAAACCACACGATGTGTAGTTTTGACAAAGGCAACCACCGGGCACTTGCAGGACATGTCCTAACTTATTCACTGATAAAACATTGATAAAATAATTCCTTTATCGTCTTCTGTCCGGTCGTCCAAGATAACAGTTTGGTGTGAGATATCGATTCGCCAGATTAAGAGGTAGTGTCGGATTAAGAGTGTCGCGAGATGAAGATATCCGTAGCTATCTCGACGTCGGGCGACATGGAATATTTCCGTCAGTTCGCTCTGTATGTTGATGACGTTTATAGTCGCTGTCGTATCACAAGAATTTGTCTGGTTTTTGTTATCTCCATTGACCGTGACATTTTTTATTTGCGTAACTTACGACAAACAATTAGAACGCGTGCGGTTGTACATCACGTGACACGTCACGTGTACATATCTGATATTGTGAGCTTACACATACACGCAAGCACGCACACACGCACACACGCACACACGCATACACGCGCGCGCGCACGCACACACAGGTCGTACTGAGATCAGCTTGATAATTGATTTTCTCTCGGTTACATTAGTACATAGCAACATGTGGAAACACTTACACAAACACAACATCCTCCTCCACTTTCAACATGGTTTCCAGTCAGGGCTGTCTTGTGAGTCCCAACTCATCGAGACAGTCCATGACTGGATAACAGCTATGGATAACAAGTCACAGATAGATGCCATCCTGCTTGATTTCGCCAAAGCCTTTGACAAAGTCCCTCATAAACGCCTCCTATCAAAATTAGCCTTCTATGGAATAACTGGAAACACAAAAAACTGGATAAAATCATTTCTTTCACACCGAAAACAGAGTTTCAGTCAACGGCGCCCTGTCGGATAATACATGTGTTACATCTGGAGTACCACAGGGTTCAGTCCTAGGACCAGTTCTTTTTCTGCTATACATAAATGACATAAACAACAACATTCAATCTCCAATACGGCTCTTTGCTGATGACAGCATCATCTATCGCATAATCAAATCTGAAACAGATAACAACATCCTCCAATCTGACCTGATCCAACTACAAACATGGTCCAACAAATGGCAAATGGAGTTTAACATCCCCAAATGTGTGCACCTCCCAATAACAAACAAAACCAAACCCAGACTACATTCGTATTCCCTTTGTGGTGTGCCACTCTCCACAGTCTCCAGCCACCCATATCTTGGAATAAAATTAGATACTAAACTAACCTGGGCGAATCACATCACTGACATAGCTTCCAAATCATCAAAAGTTTTAGGTATGATCAAACGAACCCTCGGACCATGCAAACCTAATGTAAAAGAAACGGCCTATAACATGCTAGTCCGACCAAAACTTGAATATGCCTCTCCTATATGGAATCCACACACCACTACCCAAATTAAACATCTTGAAAAGGTACAGCACTGTGCAGCCAGATTTGTCAAAAACAACCATCGACGCCAAACAGCCACAACAGACCTAATAGCCACCCTTGGATGGCCCACTCTTGAGCGACGCAGGATTATCAAACAAGCAATGACATTTTACAAAATTTTAAATAACATAATCAACATCACACCACCACCGGGCCTACTAAAACCATCAAAAAACCGTGGCCATTACATCGCCACCAGGTGCCGCATCAACACTGCAGTGTTCTCCTTTTACCCCCGTGCAATTCGCATCTGGAACATGATCCCACCACACATTACTGCAATAGAAAATCCCATAGCTTTTCAAGCAGCAATAATGAACCTCCCCTTCCCAACACCCAATCACCTAAATTGCCTGTAAAACAAACAAACAAGTTATAACAAACAAACAAACAAACATACATACAACCAAACGCATGCGCACAAGAAGCACTACAAACTCCTGCGTTAGCCCAAGTTTGGGCTGTTTGGAGTAAACAACCTGAGACCTGAGACCTGAGTATTCTATATTCACTATTTACAAATATCAGCTGTCATAACCTCACTGATAACTCTTATAAAATACTACTGACACTAGTTATCAAAACTTAAATTAAACCAACTCGGGTCCGTGTCCTATTCTTACTGGCAACTGTCATACCTTTCATAACCTTACTGACATAGTAAATCATCGTCTTACGTCAGCTGTCACATTCTTTTGTTTTCCAACTTCCACACATGTAATGCTGTCATAGTTGTGGCGGACGTCACACGTAGTGGGTGAGCTAACTCGCAATATCCGTCAGAGTTCGTTGACACCGATTGCTGGGGTCTCGCTGCTTGACACCAAGAGTGAGTCACGTCACACAGTGGCTCCACACTGACGACAACTGTCGTAATATATAGACCCTATATATAGATACAACATTTATCCACACACGTATTTCCATGGGAGGTTCTAAGGGTAAACGACCTGCGATTCGTAGAATGCCCATTGGAAAGCCCGTAGACCGCCGACCAGGCAAACATCTAACCGTATGAGATTAAGTACGCCAGTCATCTTGGCAAAGGGATGACATTGCAGCAATATATTAGAGTCGACAAGACGTTGTTGAGATGCCGTCAGCTCTAGGTATGTCCGTCTTGTGGTATTGTTTCACCTGCCAAGTGATAACACTGAAGTGTTAGGTAGAATGTAGCACGTTCCCATCTCTGACAACCCGCTTTAGAATAATCTAATTATAACTTTCTTCTACGTCATTTGCTGTCTTGTCCCTTTGTGATCAACTTCCCGTTGACCCTACTTTAAGTTATTGTCGGCAGTGGTCGTTTTCTTGTAACCACAATACATATTGTCGGTACTTTTGATTATTATCCAATTATGTGTCCTTCAGTATTTCATTTATTGTCAAAATCAGTGCTTCGCGTGGAACTTTTTATTAGGCTGTTTGACCTTGTTTCACGTAACGGACGTATGGAGAATAATGTCCTGTTGCCAAACGATTTAGGACAATTGTTCACATTTGCTTACATTAGATGTAGTTAATTATGTGCGACTGTCGCTTCAAAATTATTTCGGTTTGTTACAGATATAAATACTTTATTGTCATTTCTTACGTAAAATCAGTCACTTAGGAATGTGTCTTGGTGACTGAGTGCAATCAAACATGTTATGTACATACAGTAAGATTAAATACAATAAATAAATAATATAATACTAATAATAATAAAGGAGAACATGTATTTTAAAATGATACGTTCTCCACTAAAATTGCCACGATGAAGTAATGGAAGATTCATGTTGAATTGACGCAGGGTCAGAAACAGCGATAGACACAGCAACTGTCATTTGTTTTCTTATTGTTCCTGACGTATGTCACACACGGTAGTAGTATGTCACACACGGTAGTAGTATGTCACACACGGCAGTAGTATGTCACACACGGCAGTAGTATGTCACACACGGTAGTAGTATGTCACACACTGTAGTAGTATGTCACACACGGTAGTAGTATGTCACACACGGTAGTAGTATGTCACACACGGTAGTAGTATGTCACACACGGTAGTAGTATGTCACACACGGTAGTAGTATGTCACACACGGTAGTAGTATGTCACACACGGCAGTAGTATGTCACACACGGTAGTAGTATGTCACACACTGTAGTAGTATATGTCACACACGGTAGTAGTATGTCACACACGGTAGTAGTATGTCACACACGGTAGTAGTATGTCACACACGGTAGTAGTATGTCACACACGGCAGTAGTATGTCACACACGGTAGTAGTATGTCACACACGGTAGTAGTATGTCACACACGGTAGTAGTATGTCACACACGGAGTATATGTCACACACGGTAGTAGTATGTCACACACGGTAGTAGTATGTCACACACGGAGTAGTATGTCACACACGGTAGTAGTATGTCACACACGGTAGTAGTATGTCACACACGGTAGTAGTATGTCACACACGGTAGTAGTATGTCACACACGGTAGTAGTATGTCACACACGGTAGTAGTATGTCACACACGGTAGTAGTATGTCACACACGGTAGTAGTATGTCACACACGGCAGTAGTATGTCACACACGGTAGTAGTATGTCACACACGGTAGTAGTATGTCACACACGGTAGTAGTATGTCACACACGGTAGTAGTATGTCACACACGGTAGTAGTATGTCACACACGGTAGTAGTATGTCACACACGGCAGTAGTATGTCACACACGGTAGTAGTATGTCACACACTGTAGTAGTATGTCACACACGGTAGTAGTATGTCACACACGGTAGTAGTATGTCACACACGGTAGTAGTATGTCACACACGGTAGTAGTATGTCACACACGGCAGTAGTATGTCACACACGGTAGTAGTATGTCACACACGGTAGTAGTATGTCACACACTGTAGTAGTATATGTCACACACGGTAGTAGTATGTCACACACGGTAGTAGTATGTCACACACGGTAGTAGTATGTCACACACGGTAGTAGTATGTCACACACGGTAGTAGTATGTCACACACGGCAGTAGTATGTCACACACGGCAGTAGTATGTCACACACGGTAGTAGTGTGTCACACACGGTAGTAGTGTGTCACACACGGTAGTAGTATGTCACACACGGCAGTAGTATGTCACACACGGTAGTAGTATGTCACACACGGTAGTAGTATGTCACACACGGTAGTAGTATGTCACACACGGTAGTAGTATGTCACACACGGCAGTAGTATGTCACACACGGCAGTAGTATGTCACACACGGTAGTAGTATGTCACACACGGTAGTAGTATGTCACACACGGTAGTAGTATGTCACACACGGTAGTAGTATGTCACACACGGTAGTAGTATGTCACACACGGTAGTAGTATGTCACACACGGTAGTAGTATGTCACACACGGCAGTAGTATGTCACACACGGTAGTAGTATGTCACACACGGTAGTAGTATGTCACACACGGTAGTAGTATGTCACACACGGTAGTAGTATGTCACACACGGTAGTAGTATGTCACACACGGTAGTAGTATGTCACACACGGTAGTAGTATGTCACACACGGCAGTAGTATGTCACACACGGTAGTAGTATGTCACACACGGCAGTAGTATGTCACACACGGCAGTAGTATGTCACACACGGCAGTAGTATGTCACACACGGTAGTAGTATGTCACACACGGTAGTAGTATGTCACACACGGTAGTAGTATGTCACACACGGTAGTAGTATGTCACACACGGTAGTAGTATGTCACACACGGTAGTAGTATGTCACACACGGTAGTAGTATGTCACACACTGTAGTAGTATTATGTCACACACGGTAGTAGTATGTCACACACGGTAGTAGTATGTCACACACGGTAGTAGTATGTCACACACGGTAGTAGTATGTCACACACGGTAGTAGTATGTCACACACGGCAGTAGTATGTCACACACGGTAGTAGTATGTCACACACGGTAGTAGTATGTCACACACGGTAGTAGTATGTCACACACGGCAGTAGTATGTCACACACGGTAGTAGTATGTCACACACGGTAGTAGTATGTCACACACGGTAGTAGTATGTCACACACGGTAGTAGTATGTCACACACGGTAGTAGTATGTCACACACGGTAGTAGTATGTCACACACGGTAGTAGTATGTCACACACGGTAGTAGTATGTCACACACGGTAGTAGTATGTCACACACGATAGTAGTATGTCACACACGGTAGTAGTATGTCACACACTGTAGTAGTATATGTCACACACGGTAGTAGTATGTCACACACGGTAATAGTATGTCACACGCGGCAGTAGTATGTCACACGCGGTAATAGTATGTCACACACGGTAGTACTATGTCACACACGGTAGTAGTATGTCACACACTGTAGTAGTATGTCACACACGGTAGTAGTATGTCACACACGGTAGTAGTATGTCACACACGGTAGTAGTATGTCACACACGGTAGTAGTATGTCACACACGGTAGTAGTATGTCACACACGGTAATAGTATCTCACACACGGTAATAGTATGTCACACACGGTAGTAGTATCTCACACACGGTAGTAGTATGTCACACGCGGTAGTAGTATGTCACACGCGGTAGTAGTATGTCACACACGGTAGTAGTATGTCACACACGGTAGTAGTATGTCACACACGGTAGTAGTATGTCACACGCGGTAGTAGTATGTCACACACGGTAGTAGTATGTCACACGCGGTAGTAGTATGTCACACACGGTAGTAGTATGTCACACACGGTAGTAGTGTGTCACACACGGTAGTAGTCTGTCACACACGGTAGTACTGTGTCACACACGGTAGTAGTGTGTCACACACGGCAGTAGTGTGTCACAAACGGCAGTAGTGTGTCACACACGGTAATAGTATGTCACACACGGTAGTAGTATGTCACACACGGTAGTAGTATGTCACACACGGCAGTAGTATGTCACACACGGTAATAGTATGTCACACACGGTAGTAGTATGTCACACACGGTAGTAGTATGTCACACACGGCAGTAGTATGTCACACACGGCAGTAGTATGTCACACACGGCAGTAGTATGTCACACACGGTAGTAGTATGTCACACACGGTAGTACTATGTCACACACGTCAGTAGTATATCACATACGTCAGTAGACTACGATTTGAACGACATTATTTCTAACACTTTGTGTCTGTTCACCTGCTGCGCCCATACTTTGGAATGAGCTCCCGGTCAATCTAGAGTCAACTGAAGCCACAGCCACTGTACGCCAGGAACGATGTTCACTCCGATAAACGCCCTTGGTGCTGTGGTCTCTGACACAATCCTACATGCACTGGCATGTTGACGACAGTATTACCGGGGGCCAGAGCCGAAGCCTCAGCCGCACTCCGCAGTCGCATTCAGCGCTTCTGCCTCCCTTGTCGCGGCGCTGTCTCGGGATATGTCGAATATCTTTCAACGACTGTCAATAACGTAGATTGGCACCCTTTTGAGGCTCGACAAAAAAACCTCAACGTTCTCCCAAAAATAGACACCTCGTCCCAGAATATCGGTACATCAATCCCTAAGCCTCCCCCTTCTTATGACATGTAATCAATCGTTAATTGGCCCGTCGTTGTCATATAGGAAGTGTTAGTTCGGACACTCAGGTGCATGGGCTAATGACGTCACGTACATTAAGTCCCACAATGAGTGTACTAAGCGAAGAGATCGCAAATCATAGCTGAGTATGCTAACAACGCTGACCGTCGCCATGTTGGCAAGATACGACACACTCAGAACGTCGTAATGTAGAGTAAACCAAAATAGCTTGTTTGGACAATCCATTCATTATCAGCCACCGAACAATCGACGATAAGTAGTTGTCTTCGCGGAGATTTCGGCGAGCTCAATCACTGCTCGTCCTGATACGACGCATTCGTCCAAACAACAACGTCCGATGTTTGCTTAAGTAAAATACCTCTGTGGGTTGGTTTTAGTAAGCGTGGTTTACAGTTAGGGGCCGTCCCGAAATGTCGAAAACATGAAGTTCTAGTAATATACAAAACGACAGCAGGTCTACATACATTGTATGTATATCGTTCACGGATGGATGTACTAATTGGAGAGCGTTTGTGCATGGGTTCTCTGTTCTAGCTGGGTAGCCTAGTGCCAAGTGTAATGTATATATTCATAAAATACAATATCCCGAGAGATAGTATTATATTTTAAAACTAGTTTACAGCCCGGTTACGAAACGTGTAATTTCATCCACCTGGCATTGCCTCATTCTTTCAGTAGAGACACGAAAAGCGTCTGCTGCCTTCTATCTGGTGTTTACTGTCTACACCAGGGCACCTAGCTCACATAGTCTACACCAGGGCACCTAGCCCACATAGTCTACACCAGGGCACCTAGCCCACATAGTCTACACCAGGGCACCTAGCCCACATAGTCTACACCAGGGCACCTAGCCCACATAGTCTACACCAGGGCACCTAGCCCACATAGTCTACACCAGGGCACCTAGCCCACATAGTCTACACCAAGGCACCTAGCCCACATAGTCTACACCAAGGCACCTAGCCCACATAGTCTACACCAAGGCACCTAGCCCACATAGTCTACACCAGGGCACCTAGCCCACATAGTCTACACCAAGGCACCTAGCCCACATAGTCTACACCAAGGCACCTAGCCCACATAGTCTACACCAGGGCACCTAGCCCACATAGTCTACACCAGGGCACCTAGCCCACATAGTCTACACCAGGGCACCTAGCCCACATAGTCTACACCAGGGCACCTAGCCCACATAGTCTACACCAAGGCACCTAGCCCACATAGTCTACACCAGGGCACCTAGCCCACATAGTCTACACCAGGGCACCTAGCCCACATAGTCTACACCAGGGCACCTAGCCCACATAGTCTACACAGGCACCTAGCCCACATAGTCTACACCAGGGCACCTAGCCCACATAGTCTACACCAGGGCACCTAGCCCACATAGTCTACACCAGGGCACCTAGCCCACATAGTCTACACTAGAGCACCTAGCCCACATAGTCTACACCAGGGCACCTAGCCCACATAGTCTACACCAGGGCACCTAGCCCACATAGTCTACACCAGGGCACCTAGCCCACATAGTCTACACCAAGGCACCTAGCCCACATAGTCTACACCAGGGCACCTAGCCCACATAGTCTACACCAGGGCACCTAGCCCACATAGTCTACACCAGGGCACCTAGCCCACATAGTCTACACCAGGGCACCTAGCCCACATAGTCTACACCAGGGCACCTAGCCCACATAGTCTACACCAGGGCACCTAGCCCACATAGTCTACACCAGGGCACCTAGCCCACATAGTCTACACCAGGCACCTAGCCCACATAGTCTACACCAGGGCACCTAGCCCACATAGTCTACACCAGGGCACCTAGCCCACATAGTCTACACCAGGGCACCTAGCCCACATAGTCTACACCAGGGCACCTAGCCCACATAGTCTACACCAGGGCACCTAGCCCACATAGTCTACACCAGGGCACCTAGCCCATATAGTCTACACCAGGGCACCTAGCCCACATAGTCTACACCAGGGCACCTAGCCCACATAGTCTACACCAGGGCACCTAGCCCACATAGTCTACACCAGGGCACCTAGCCCACATAGTCTACACCAGGGCACCTAGCCCACATAGTCTACACCAGGGCACCTAGCCCACATAGTCTACACCAGGGCACCTAGCCCACATAGTCTACACCAGGGCACCTAGCCCACATAGTCTACACCAGGGCACCTAGCCCACATAGTCTACACCAGGGCACCTAGCCCACATAGTCTACACCAAGGCACCTAGCCCACATAGTCTACACCAGGGCACCTAGCCCACATAGTCTACACCAGGGCACCTAGCCCATATAGTCTACACCAGGGCACCTAGCCCACATAGTCTACACCAGGGCACCTAGCCCACATAGTCTACACCAAGGGCACCTAGCCCACATAGTCTACACCAGGGCACCTAGCCCACATAGTCTACACTAGAGCACCTAGCCCACATAGTCTACACCAGGGCACCTAGCCCACATAGTCTACACCAGGGCACCTAGCCCCACATAGTCTACACCAGGCACCTAGCCCACATAGTCTACACCAGGGCACCTAGCCCACATAGTCTACACCAGGGCACCTAGCCCACATAGTCTACACCAGGGCACCTAGCCCACATAGTCTACACCAGGGCACCTAGCCCACATAGTCTACACCAGGGCACCTAGCCCACATAGTCTACACCAGGCACCTAGCCCACATAGTCTACACCAAGGCACCTAGCCCACATAGTCTACACCAGGGCACCTAGCCCACATAGTCTACACCAGGGCACCTAGCCCACATAGTCTACACCAGGGCACCTAGCCCACATAGTCTACACCAGGGCACCTAGCCC